>JAQFYZ010002018.1:0-19222 GCA_034695085.1 Cylindroiulus punctatus
CCCATAAAAGCAGTTATCAGAATGGGTGATGATTGAAGGTGTTAATCGGTGGCACCACGTCTCAGAGACGTGCATCATGTGCAATTAGCGGAAGTTTGCAATTTTCGTCATTGCCTGTGCATGCAGAAGGATACAACCGTCCACATTGTTTGGTGTTTGAGAGCGTCGAAGGCTATCAGTTTTTCGAACAGCCATGGCTCCGCATGAGTTGTCAATGCCACTGCCATGTTTTACACCCTGTCCACGCGTGCAAACAGCATAATGGCGGGCCCACAGAGATCACATTTGGCATTCATTCCTGGCTTAAATGATACTCATAAAATATTAAAGTAATTTTATTGCATTCCTCGAGTTTACAAAACGCCCTCGCAGCTGCCCATTTTGTTTGTATTCCGAGAGTACAGGGCGATGCGATAATTTCGTGTATTTATGTTCACAGCTTATTTACGAGCCACCAGTTGCGCCACGGTCGCCACCAATGAATTGGTGCTGTTGATAATTTGAAACGCTTTTTCTCATTACAACAAGAGCATATATAGCCAGATCTAAGGTCGCGCGTTTGTTGCCATTTTAAATATTATCTTAGCCCACGCATTCTGCGTTCGTAACTTTATTTAGAAACAGCGATGGTATTCAGAAAAGACGTAGAGTTGAGGCCAGATACCATTATGGCATTAGATGCACCTCCTGACATTCGGTATAGGGCGAAACTAGTTAATTCGTCAAATGGAATAGATGCGATTACTATACTTTTGATATCAGCATTAAAACACAGCATGGTTAAGTGTGTCGAAATACATTATATACAGTAAACTACTTAATGAATAGAGAAGACTTAGCAATATCATTTAGTCTTATCGACTAAAAAAACATTTCCTTCCTCTTATAGTTCGGTGACAATAAAAAATAAATCCATGGTGTAAAAAGTTCATCGTTATAGAGATTTCATGCAGCTACATGTACATGGAAGTTGATAGCGAAAGAGAAATACTTTGAAATGCTGGTTTTAAGGCGGGCCCGTACAAAGTGAAAAAAAGATGTAAAGTTTTTTGGACACTTATGGCATATTTCGTTCTCGTTCTTTTCCCCTTTTAAAAACTGGAGCAAGTTTTTTCCCCATCAACAAAATTATCGTCGGCAGATACGGATACCAACTCACAGATTTTACAAAGTATTCAATATTCAGCTGCAATTAGAATTAAGTCAGCTCAGCCTCAGGAATACATGGCTATACTGGTAGTTCCCCCCCGCCCACGGAGTTTTTTAGCAACAAAAATTGTGTTTCTTCTAAAAACACATTTAGAGCAGCTCTGCAAGTTGCAACACGCTTAATTGACGTGCAAGATAAGATAGCAAAATCAGTTTAGATATTTAAAAAAGCGGGTTGAGAATACGCATATCATTGCTTAACAAATTTTACATCCTCTTTATCGAGATAACTTATTTAGTGACTGCGATAATATATGGATTTTGAGGCACTCGGCTGGAACGTTAAAATGAACCAAATAAAAAACGGCCCTCCAATCGCTCCCACAATCATGCGTCACCCATCCGACTGAAGTTACGTAAATATCCGCCACGAACAGCACAAATAATGCTTTAAAATAGCACGACCACATTAACTATGTAATGTATGAAGCCACCCTGCAGTACCGTAGCGTATGGGTGAACTTTTTTTTTCGAAAGTGAATCACCAATGATGAATTTTCACCCAATGTTTTATAAAACAGCAATAATAACGTAATCGTTTGACCAATCATCATCCCGTTCAGTCTTAGAGATGATGACATAGTACTTGAACGTGCCCAATTGAACGGTCAGCCAGTAACGTTACGTTATCGCATAAGGGGCTGTCTATAATCTATACACATGTATATAAAAAGACAACCTGACTGACTGACTGACAGGGAATCAACGCACAGCCCAAACCGTAAGGGCTAGAACCTTGAAATTTTGCATGCACCTTCCTTGGGTGCCAAAACCACCCACTAAGAAAGGATTTTTTCGTAGTCCCCCTCGAAGGGGTTTTAAAAGAGGGGTAATTTTATCTCCCAAACCGTAAGGGCTACAACGTTCACATTTTCCATGTGTTTTCGTTTTGCGCCAAAAAACACTGCTAACAAAGTGTTTTTTCGTATTACCCAGTATACCCACCCCCACAAAGGGGTTAAAAAAGAGGGGTGGATAAATACATCTCCGAAACCATTAGGGCTACATCCTTGAAATTTGCTTGCATGTACATTAGGTTCCAAGATCCTTGCTTACAAAGTGGTGTATTCGTAGTACCCACACTAAGGGGTTAAACAGAGGGGTGGGTAAATATACCACCCCTCGTCACTTTAACAATGATGTTGTCTAAGTCGCTAGCGACGTAGGAGAACTCTCCGGAAAATGGCTACGACCCCCCTACCACCTGGCATTTATTTGCTGACTGTAGGGTACTGAGTTGAATTGAATATATCTCCCAAACCGTTAGGGCTACACCCTTGAAATTTTGATTGCAAGTACATTAAATGAAATGTTGGTTCACACGCAAACGAAGTTGCACGGGTACCTCTAGTGCCCTTATGAAAAAGTGAACCCGTTTTTTGGCGAGTCAAATGCGATCATGATGATAGACAGATGTTGCCTAATGACGAACTGCTAACAAATAAAATTATAAAATTCATCCGCACTCAAACTGAAATGCACATTTGCACGGTACAGTCGGGTGTACACGTATTTCAAATTCAGGTGACGGCGTGACACCGCAGCAGCACAGCTTACCTTCCCGCAGGTGGCTAGGGCAACCGAAGAAGGGCAGCATCCGCCGAGTCCATGACTAATGAGATGGCGCCGAGGTCGTCAGCCAGTCTCCGCAATGCGCTTTTCGTGGCCGCATTTCGCGAACGCCCCTCGCGTGGCGGGCTTCCGAATGCATTGACCCCCTGCTGAGGGCACGCAGCTGGTAGGCCAACCGTCGACGGAGCCCAAACTTCCCAAAAACGGCAGCCCGAAACTGGGTCACTTCAACTGGCACGGATCGGCGACGGTGCGGTAACGGCAGTGGCAGCGCCGACAACGAGCTGGTGAATCCGGCAGAAATCCATGTTTCCAAATGGATGCGAGCCAATGGCGAGGCGCCCAGATACAGCACGCTGTACACGGCGAGCATTCGGCGAATGGAGGAAGAGCTGCAAACATTCAGCCTTGACACCTCGTGCACCACATCAGCTGAGCTGCTGGGGTGGGGTGCGAAGCGAAGGGCGAGCCCCCCTTTCCCCGGGGCTCACCTGAGCAGCACAGGTGACCCCGGTCCCCGGACCAGGGGGTTAGGACCCGCACGGGGTCCAACTGCTTCCAAGGGGAAAACAAATCACCACTAGGGCCCGAGAAACAAATCATTCAGTTGCCCACAGCTGATGCTGTTTGGAGCTCTGGGGCAAATTCCGCTTTGCAGCCAACAGTGCGATGAGTTGAATTGAGTTGGTCTGAGCTGGTTGACTGCTCTAATACAGTCGAACCTCGTTATAACGAATTGCATGGGACCACCAAAATGTGTTCGTTATATCAGCAGCCAGAAAAAAATATGAGTTTTAAAAATAAATTGTATTTATACTTGCATGACATTTTTTTGTACAGTATTGTACAACTTTTCTGAGGGCACAGTGGTGATTTATTTGAAATAATCTGTCATTGGAGATCGTTTATCATTCCTTTTGCGACATTTCGCCTAAGTGTACAAAAGTGTCAAAAGTCTGAATGAGAAGGAAGTAGAAATTCCATTCAGACACTTAACTACCCTGCACACCTACAAGTGTGCACCTTTAAAAACCTTTTGCAACCTTTGCAATAATGTTTTTTTTTAAGATTGTGCAAATACATTCGTTATAAGCGCGTTCGTTATAACGACCCATAGGCCGGCTTCAACGACAGCGTTAGCCAACAGGGAAATTTCACATTTTATTTATGAGTTTAAAATGAAGTTTGATACTTATTGGTAAAATGCTTTGGTTTGGTAAAATTCTGCCGTTTTAATGATTTTTCAAAATCAAGTTACGAGCAAACTACACACATTTGAGGGCGCAAAACGACTGCAATTTATTACTACGGTGATATTATTTCTAAATAATTTTTTTTAGCATTTTGGGAATTTGTGAAATTTCCCTATTGTCAATAAGTGCAAGTGCTTCGCGTACCAGCCATTGGTAGGATTCCAACAGCGTGACAATGGCTGTGAAATTTCAGAAAGAGGTCGCATGCTGAGCATAATGTACACTGCATAGAAATGCTTTCTGTGAAAGATAAGCGAATATACAGGGCGTCCACAAAAGATACAGGGTGATTCATCTCAACGGGCTGCCTGTTCGATACTTCACTGCACAGGTGATGTGCTGTGCAGTGAAGTAACGAACAGGCAGTCCGTTGAGATAATCGCCCTGTATATACGAAAACCATGCAGCTTATTGGAGATGGTGAGGCAACGCCAGTGGCAGCAGTGTAGAACAATATTCTGAAGTAAGATTACTGTTGGCTTATCTGCAGCCGCGACAAATTTAGAAGTCGAACCAGAAGAATTAGCTGAACGTGCACAAGGTTTGCCCAAATCAATTTACAGCGTGTGCACGCAATGACGAGCCCCATGAGTTCTTTAACTTCTTTTCCAATTAAAGAGTGCCGATGGCATATGTGGAAACTGATTTTTTTTTTTTCTTTAAAAAGCTCCAGTACTTCCGTTGACGCAGAAGAAGCATTGAGTATTCTTATCCTCCCTGACTAACTTAATACATTCATTGACGTGTTTCTGGTTCATGACAATTGATAAACTCTTGAAAGTGACTATTACAGTAAACATTCTTTGTTCGGTTCTTTCGTAGATACATACATGCATGTACAGTGTATATCGACTTACGAATAGGAAATGTCAAACGGTTCGTATCAAATTTGTGATCCAAATTTAGATGCATATATTCGTTGTTTGAATGACCTTAACGCCCAGAAGGTGTCAGGGATAGTTTTTGCATTAAGCACGGGTGCATATTTAGATATCCTGCACACCTGAAATCGGGCTACATCTCAAATGGCAAGCGTTCAAGGATGCCATACCAATTTGGCACAAGCTGCGTCACGAATAAAACGAAATAATCGCCCAATCAGTGATGCACCGGGGCAAGAAAACCGTAACTAGCGATTACTAAGCTGGGGTTGATAAATGTTGTCTTCTCTGAGGTAAAACCTATTTAATCATTGTTCAGACAGCTAAAGATTAATGCATTCGAAGGCGGTTTTTCTTGCTGAAAAAAGACCAGATGCGACGTCATGTGATGAATTTCGTAGTCAAGAGACTGAAGTCTCGTGCAGTGAGGCAATGGAAAAATAAAACTTTTAAAAACCACCTGTCACGGTAATTCCAGTCTTTTCCCGACCCCGAGTTTATGTAACGACCAGCCCGATTCAGAAATGGTCTCTCCATGAATTGTTACGCCAGGGGGGTGCGTGTCACATAAAAATTGAAGGTCGCTGCCATGTCCACTCCTTACAAACACCCCCTTACTAAAACTCAAATCCCTGCTTCCCTATCCATACGTTTATAAACATGTATGCTCAAGCTTTAACTCACATTTATCAAGTTGTGTCACGAGTAACCAGAATCCTCTGCTTCAGAATAAAACAGCGCAGACCTTGGGGGTCTATTTGAAATTGCAACGTAATCCAGTCTAAAATGTTTACGTGTCATTTACAGTTACTTGTTTCGCGTACTTCGAATCAAGCAATCCTACCCAATCGCAGTCTAGGGTTAGAGTTGTGTAGCTATTAGTATATCTTAATTACCACCATTCATCTTACTGGAAGAAATGGGTAAAATTGAGGAGGAGGATGTACATCATGTATTGTGACGTTAAAATTTGCTAAGGTGTGCCAATTTTAGCTAACAGCTAGCACAACAAGCAGGTCACCATATGTGCTATCACAGATTGCAGAGAATACTCATCCCACAGATTGCTGCTCAAGACGTCTTGTAAAATACCCTTAACAGCTCAACTGGGTATTCCCGTCTATATAGATCCTTACACCCCTGGATGGCTATCCCCTGCACAAGAAGTACCCCACGGAGAGAATCTCTGCAGAATCAGTCCCTGGCCTCGTAGGCAGCCATTTTCACATCCCAATGGAACATTTCGTTAATTGGCTAGCAGCGTAGGATGTGTTTAAATAGTTGCAATAATGCAAATCTCATTTGGCATCATGCAAGCAGGCAGATTATGCATGAAATTTCAGTCTGCCATCATCTTGTCATTTGTCAGTATGTCATTAATGATGACATTATTGTGAAGAACTACCAGTGGCTTCTAAACACTGATAGACAAATGAGCAGCTGGTTTCACTTAGGATCGCTTCATGATAACTTGCCAGATCATGATGCGTGTGACATAAAATTGACATAAAAATACATGTCGTTATCGTTTTAGTAGGCAAGTGTTTTTTCATTAAACGCGGAAATTTCTTAAGATATACAGTTTTCATATCCGCCTTTTCCTGAACCTAATTTCTTTTTCGTCGTTTTTTTATTTAATGCCGAAACCAACTCCCCTTTTGTTCTATTTATACAATAAAACCGTTTGGGCGAACTTTTTGCTTCACTTTCCAATTAAAAGTCTGTTAGGATTGGGGGATACGCACTCTCCGTTCTGGCCTTAATTTGAATTATTTTTTATATAAAGCACGAACCGCATCATGCAGCCATTGCCTAGCGACTTACTGTAAGCTGGCATGACGTGTGAATCAAACTACAATTCCCAATTACGTGTATTTTCATTTAATAAACAAAGAACCGCAGCAATGTTCAGGAAACCAAAAAATCATTATGAACCAAAAATTGGAACTGACGATGATATACATGTAGGTTATATGTCAGGATGCAGCAACGAATGCGGATCAATGAGCTCGTTGACCTTGCAGAGTTCACATGGCGACACATGTAGTTTTTTTCGCGATAAGATTTCACGTGTGCTATGGATTTTCCCCTCGCACTGATATTGTAATTCGATTAAGAAATTATCTGCAGTCTCCAACATTAATTCCGGAAAGAAAGCCTAGTGCATACGTGTATAGGGCGTTGATATGGATGGGGCTTTCGACTTTATAGGGCCTGCTTATTGTACTGTTTTCTTCAGAAAATGGATCGATGGCGTTCTCATTTTAAGCGTCTACCGTTCATTTTTTCTACTTTGGATTTTTTCCAGTCTAGACATTCTAAGCCACCATTCTCTTGGCATGACCATAAGCTCTGGTTAGGCGACCGCCTATGTGCCCATGGTGCTTCAGAGCCATTTTTTGGCACGTCCCTATTGTAGATGTCGTTTTTTTGGGCCCAGAGATCCGTGACGCAGATTCCGCAAAATCTTTACATTTTCTGGACCACGTCTTTGTTGGATTTCTATGCGGCACCTGCTGACTGCCAAAGATAGATGAGCCAGGGGTCAAAGTTGGCGCTGCAGCTTAGTCGGGTTAGTTTGGGGCCATGGGGCGAGGGCCAGACAAGGGCCATGGAGGGGGAAGAGGCATTATCATCTCCAAGACCCAAAGTCGTCTGATGCATTCTGTACGTGACTACCTCTTGCGCTCAGAAAAGGAGTGCAACAGGTTGTTTGGCTCCATGGACGACCCTTACTCTTCAGTGCCTTTTCGTGCAAATTACGGTTGTATTCTGCAGAGGGCAGTATATATTTTAACTTCGCAATTTGTCTACAGCCAAAAAAATGATTGTGTGCGTTTTTCTCCTTGCCTGTTATTCATTGTCCATAAATAAGCGTCAATCGGTACCCACTGTGAGCTACATGTAGGTATTGCACATGTTGGTTCATGCACCTATTACAAAGCCACCTCACGAATTTAGAGCGTGCTCTTTATTATTATTTGTCGATGCGTTTCAGTGATCACGTAAAACAGAGCAGAAGTTTTAGCTTTTAGATAAAATATAAAGTATATGTTTGGTTTTCGTGTTTCCACTCGCGTCGATTGCCATTATCATTGTTTAACCTATGCATTGAGGAGATTCGTTCAGATATGATATATGAGGTCATTCGGATATGACGGAAATACTTTTTCCCATCTTCTTTAATTAGATTCTGGCCTACACTTTCCATCTGACAGTCATATTTCACCCAAATATTCCAATAAAATCTATCAGGAAAGGGTTAGCCTTGTTGTACATAACGAGGTATTGTTATTCCTTGGCAGCTATACAGTATATATAAATTCCGACCAATATGCAGTCCATATATACAGACGTTCCAATGCAACAGAAATGGAAATTTCTTACCGCAGTAAATTCCACTGAATCGAATTTGAACACAACATGTAGGATTCCATTAGATAAAAATGACTCTACACGAATAAACCAACCAATAATGTAAATTTCCTCGGCGTTCATTCTGATGTACCTTTAATTACATTTGTATATTGCATCAATTTTGTCAATGCTCTATTGTGCAAATCTTGCCAGAGCTGTCCCTTTGTAAATAACAAGAATTTCTCAGGACTGAATTGGCTTATATTGCCAGACAATACTGCATGTCAATTCAGTTCAATGCCTCAGAACTACCTACATGTACACGTATATAACTTATGGCACCTGCATGAATTTAGCACTGGTTGTCATCGGAATACCATGCGTTACCTACTAGCGTATTATGCCAAGCAGTAACAATAACAAAAACACAGGGAAATTGGTAATAATTAATAACAGTCTACGTGTAAACAATTTCAACATGTCAATTCGCCAAATGTTTCCATTGGCTCCACTTTAAATATCACTGCCTGTAGATCGAATTAGTCGTTCCAGTCTTTGTGTAACTTTACAATACACGGATGTTGCTGCAACCTCCAATCAGCATGACTAGGCATTGTGTTAATGTGTCAAGTGGCATTAAATGCATGTCCTCCAACAGATAATCAAGATCTGTCTTCATACTGACAAGTTCTGCCAGTAGAGTGCAAAACTGATACCCCTTCCAGCCAGCAAATTATGTCAAGATATCTGGCTGGATCAATGCGGACTGGATAAAGCTTTTTGCGCTCAATAAAGTAACGTAAAATGGGTTTTTGATAAAAAAATAACATTTTATCTCCATTGTCATTAAATATGTTTTGGTTGCCAAACATCTTAGGGCTATACATGTACATGCACAAACTGTATAACCAGGATATATATATATATGGCTCAACATGAAGTTACCATAATATCGGGTTATGTTGATGCGATACTGAAGAGGGGGCAGACTGTTGGACATGGCCAGGTGAACATGTGTTCAATTCATACATGTACAATGCATATTGCGCCAATACGCTGCTCATGCCACAAGCTTACATTTCTGGTAATGAAAAAAAAGCTTTTAAAATTGAGGGCAGATAGAGACCATGTAGAGTAGACAGAAAACGTTGGAAATGAAAACAATTTACATGTACAACATTACCTGCAGTTGAAAAAAAATAGCCAAATTAAAATGATTATAGAATCGAGGCATGCAGGGTACACGTATTAAATTAATAATGAGCCCTTTCATCATACAGCTCTCGCTATATGCAACAATTGAAACCATCCATGCGTTACCTAAAATCACGGCGAATTAAAACGCTTATTGATCGCTTGACCCATATTCAAATACATGTAGGTGACCGTACAAAGCGACAGCAACGGTGACCTGAGAAAATCCATTTATCAAGTAACAAAAACCTTGACCTAATACGCTGTACTCAGTACTCGTGCAATTTCTTCAAATAGAAAAATTGGTTCATGGAGGTTCGCACACTTAGTTTTTGGGACGAGCGCCAATGGAGGGCGAATTGAAACCAACTGGTCAGGAAATGCGGGCAACTTATGTAATTAGGAACTCATGGAATCGTAATACGGGTATTAAAATTATTACTGTGGGCAGTAAAGGACGATGAGGAAGTTTAATCCATCGAGGTACAGTTGCAGTCATTATCAGGGGTGTTCTCGTTAGCTGACCTGCCTGCCTACCAAAACAACGAACAAGTTATGTCAGAAAAGAAAGTTCATTAATTAAACACTCTTTGACAATACAATCAACTTTCTCGAGCAGTAGTATTGTTTCATCACATTTTTAATTGTCAGCCCAAAACATTATCAGCCAGTAGAACAAACTTGATAGTTGCTCTCAATAGTTGCTAGAACTCATCTAATCTACTGTATAAACAGGGACCAAACTGACGCAATTGTTATTTCCATGATTCCCAGGTCATATACATTTATAGTGTATGTTAACTAAAATTTCCCTGATGGTTTTTTATTGACTAATGCACCTGGAAGATACACATACTAGTACATGTATCTTCCTTCTCCTGCAGTTAATGCTCTTAACAATTTTTTCTTATTGGCCTCGGGATCATATAATTCTTTTTTTTCCTCTATTTTTTCTGCTTCTTAAAAGGAAGGTCCATTCAACCCATTAGAAATTTCCTGAATTTGCCTGAAAACTGCCTTTTTATTTCAAATTCCCCGATTTGCCTAGTTTCTGGGTAGTGTGGTCACCAATAATGCACACAGCTCTATTCAATGTAACAAATGCATTAGTTCCAACACGATAATGCACCATTACACACGTATACAAGTAACCGTTTGCCATCATCAGTCCTAAACATGGAACTTCATTTAGCTAATTTCCAATCATTGTTTGCTGAAGAATGCTGCAAACATATTGAAGTACCTACAGTACATATTACACGTAGTTTCATCGGGTCTAGTCTAAGTTAATAAAGGTCTTCTGCATGTAATCAACGTTAAGGACGTTTCATAAAGATGCAATTCACTGTTGTACTCTTGTGAGCATTGGAACCAAATGCAGCATTCTCGTATCTGCATCGCGAAATGTACATGTACACAAGCACTGAAAGCCTTGAAAATTCGGCCCCTATATTGGATGGATTTTTGTCAGCGCTTGAAACTTCATTAAGGCCAAAGCATATAACAATGGCAGTTTAGCAACCACTGTTGACAGTGCATGCCTGAAGGTTTCATACAACACGTTTATGTCGAACAAAATATAAATACAATAGGGCAATTGATAGTGCAGAAATAGCACCTGAATTTATGGCCTACATTGACAAATACACTATCGCTGCATATCCAGCGACAAAAAATGCTTTCCAACGAAAATTTCGCAACAGGAAGATGGCGACTTGGAGGTCTATGACATATGGAATGGTACTATAGACCAATGTATGATTGCATCAAATCCTTCCCAGTAAATACTGCGCATCGGCTACTTGAAACTGACAGAAGACATTCGAAAAGTTGGCATCATCAAGCATATTTGGCAAGCATGCATCCCTTCATAACTCTGTGCATGCATGTGACACAGCGGCTGAGCAAGCATCTGAAGTCTGGCACACGAATTATATGACATCACTCCAGATGCCAACTGCAAAATACCATCTGTAATTGCCAAAACGATTCGCTGCAGTTTCAAGCTGTTTTTACGAAACATCGTTTTGGGTGATGTGACAATTCCAAACGAACGTTTTTATTTTGCAATCGATGTGCAACAGACCTAAGAACAAGGAACGAATTCGCAAAATATCCTAACTTCAATTAAGCGACCTCATCTAGCTTCTACATGTACCTCCTAGTCAATTGTAATAATATAGCGTTTATGGTACAAAGCGACTATCTATATTTGTGTGTGTATACATTTAATCAGCTGTGCCATTTAATGACCCATTTAATGTCTTACTTGACCCTTCGCAAGCAGCACTTGAGGTCTAAACGAAGCCTATAACAAAGGTCCGATATTGCTATAATACTTCGTAAACTTCATCAATCATCCAGAGATGTTTTATTCAGCGACTAAACAGAGCATGTTGCACTTGGCATCAGCCGAAATAATTGATCATTAATGTCCATCGATACAATGCCAAAGGTAATCACCGATTGGTTAATTAATTGGAACATAATTACGACTCGTAATTCCATGCAGGTTGCAAACAACTCACTATAAATGACAATATTTATAGATCTAGTTATCAATCCTGTTTCAACCGTCGAATGACAAATATTTACCGCATGGCACAGGAAACTGTCATATTTTAGGACAATATCTTTAACACCGACCATGTCATCAACCATTTTGTCCATATGCATTAACGCAAAATGAAGTAACAATTTAACAGCTGCTCTCCATACAATCTGGGACATTAGCTTTTTATCATCCACCGTACACTGTGTATGGCATTTGAAACTAGAAAATTGATGTGAAGCTTCAACATCGCTCTGTGAACCAGGGACAATATTTGTGCAGCCTCGGGCACGATCATGATAGGCGACACGAAATATGCATTTGCGTTTTCCAATAAATAGGTTAATTCAACAGATTAATTCTTTTAGCCAGACGATAATGCACCGACTGAGGATGCAGCATGCATGCGGTTTTATTAGCTTTTAGCGCTGTTACCTAAAGCGAAAAGAATTAATTACTCCTAAGTGTGGGAAAAGTAAATTAGCCTTCAGGGAATAAAGGCAAGCTGAAGAGAGAAAATGTTTTTTGAGTGGAGCTACAAGAAATCGTTTGGAGCGGATAACTCAATTCTTTCCCGTTGCACGTTTCGGTAATTCTGCCTAATAGGGATTTATGAAATTAGGCTATTTTTTACGCAATTTTAATTGGAGAGAAAGGGGAAAACGTTTACGAATCGTCACCGTATGACGCTCAATTCTTCCTTTGAACACAACCTAATGATAAAGAGATAAAAAGAGTTTTCAGGGAAATCACTGAGGTCATACATCATCTGAGTGACGTAATCCAGAATTTCCGTTAGCAACCTGTATATGCACATCATTAATCAATAAATCTCAACTTCATTCCAAAACGTAACTAAAATGTTATCCTACAGTGAAATAGTCGATACACCCTTATAAGCCTCTTCCGCTCAATTGGGAGTGTCACTGACGTCATATTTACATAGTTTGATGCCACATGTAGTCCACAGATCTGCGCGTCAAAGTTAACACATTCGAAAGTTCTAAACAAGCATCCGCTGTGGATGACATCTTCAATTTCCAGTATAGGTTTATTTTTTTCAAGCTTAAAATTTTCTCAATCCAAATTCAAAAAAAATGACATGCAACATGTAAAATAGATTAGGTATTTAAGGAATGTCATGTCTATTATGTTGTATAAATTGGAGTTGGAAATAGCAAATTTAATTTTTTTTAATTGAAAATTTCTTTATCCATTTATTTCACACGCGTGTAATTGCTCGTTATCTCTTGATTATTGTGTTAAACAATATATATTTTCAGGGATGGCGGAGACCTGATCTGGCAAGTGGTTATGCTTTTCGATTTTGCAAAGAGATTTGTTTTTTTTCATTTTTTAGTGAACAAAAATGTTGATGAAATTTTCAAGTTATTAATGACTGTTTAAGTATTAATTATATAGCAAAAAGAACAGGTATCGTGCTGAATACAATCTTTTTGATGTCTACTTTGGCCATCCTTAATCCAGAAGATTAATGTATATCATGTATGTTTAAAGGTTAATTACTTTTAGTGTCATCAGGCTTCATCCCTAAATGAGTACGAGGCGGTCTAGCACTAAGTAGACTGTATACATAATACATGTATAGTAGCCAGTAACATGTACTTACATGTAGTGCACCAAAAATTGCACGTGATGCGACATGTCCTGTTTCGAACACAGACCGACATTGGACTTATTTGCATAAGCTTTGAATGAAAAGGTAGACGTCTGCTCGAGATAAACAGCTGAAATAGCGAACAATTCACAACTATTGCAGTTATCTGAGTCTGAGATCCAACTCATTTGCATATGTATTGAAGAAGAGACGTTTGCACAAGAGAACTAAAACTGGAACCATAACCAATTGAAAAGCTAAGGTGGTAGGCCATCTGATTTTAAAACAATAAACGTGATAGCTGATTGAAAACTTTGTTTACAAAGGTGTACTGTACATAATTAGGTGAAAGTTTTACTGATGTATTTCCAAGCATGCATCGTCTCAATCCAAACACTGCAGAAAACAATAAAACGGGCCAACTTCATTGGAGCCAAATTCAATGCAAGGATACACCTGTACATCTTCATTGTTTGAAAAAACAATCAGTAATACATGTACCTTCAACAGGTGATTGTGCATGAGCATCGCCTACAACAACATTTGGATCATTATCTTTCAATAGCAAGGCATGGATAGCTGGACCTGTTAGATACGAATAATTGATTGGTCACCAAAATATGAGTCGAAGGGCAACATTTAATTTTGCGGACAAATTTACTGTGCATGTACCACATATAATGAAAATTTGAAATACAGTAGAAAACCAAAGAGAAAATCGCGAAAACTGCAGGATTGGACTCTTTGAAGACCTTTCCACAACCACGTTGACTGTCACATACAGTACATAAGGCTGTAAATTTATCCAGAAAAGCAGCAAAATGCAAAGTTAATTTATCTTGGCCGTGTACCAAAATCAACTTTCCATGCATTCGTTAATCATCAATCAAACTTTGCAGCAATTCCCTGAAGTTGCTTTTTTACACACAGCACAGAGCACAGCATATTGAAGATTGCAAAAATACTCGAGTAGGCGAACATGTGCAATACAGGTTGCTCAGCGCCCAGCAATTCAGATGTTTTAATGAACTCCACACTGACGCATTTTTCAAAACAACAACAAGTCAATTTTAAAAACACAGCAACTTGAAAATAACGGCGCTAAATAATTATACGTTAGGGAAAATAAAGCTATAAATTTTATCCGGAGTTGACTTCTCCTTTGGTATAGAGATCTTTTTTCTTTGGTATAGAGTATCTTCCACCTTAGTTTTTCTGGTGTAATGCATATTTTGTCTGGCGCTTGAGATATGGAATAAGATATACCGCAGTAAAGACAGTGCAGATAAAAAACGAGATGCGGGTCCTATAGTAGGCATTTGTAGGGCATGAATTAGGAGCATTATTTCGAGGAAGTATTTGCTATGCAAATATGGCACTGCAAGTGCAAATTTGTATGGTTCTCAAATCCGAAACTAGCAAGATTGCTCTTCTTTTCAAAGCAAGCTGATCAAGTGTGCCAACTGCCTATACCAGGTCGTGCAGCCACTTGTCACCTGGAAAGTGCAGCGAATTGATTTTTCCCCAGCCATCGATTCAGTCGATTTCTTATTTTCGCTTTCAGGATTTCGCTGTTTTAGTCACACGGCCCATTGTTCGACTGCATGTAGGCTAATGCCTGTAAACATTTAAAGCAAACTCCACAAATCGTGGTTGTGGATGCAATGAACACAGCTGTGCTTTATAGGGAAAACAATCGAGTGACCCAAAAATAGTGGGGAGGGTGCTCGTAGCGCTCGAAATTGGAGCAAGAAAAGTGGGAGGTAAAAATAGCGCCCAACCGTGACGCGAATTAAGGTGAGGAGCTTTTAATTGATTTAAATTCGGGTGGAAATTGCTCCGTTATCTAGTGGAGCGAGCACGTATACGTCCCCCCTGAAGATAACTGAAGATGACCCATTTCGACACATGCACTCGTTTTGCTCATGAAATTTCTGCGCAGGGCATCCATTATGAATGCCTCATCCAGGTGCTCCATCACGGCGCAGCATCTTTTCTTCTTCGCCAATAATTTGCTGCTGATGATTACTTCCGAAAGAATGCTCTTCGACAGCTTCCCACGCGCAGATCACGCTGAATTTTCATCCCGAATTTAGGGTCAGCGAACCCGAAGGGAGTTCCCCTCGCCACCTCGTACCGAGGAGGAAAGGGTTGCTGTCCCCCAGCCGCGGCCATTACCACTGACTGGAAAGGAGGGAAATTCCCCCGAGCCCCTGTTACGATGGGCAGTTATGCAAATGTCAAGGATGGACGCTCAAAGGCCATTATGGGGACGACACTGCTTCCCTTTCCTAGCTCCTAGGGGTGCATCCCGCATAGGGGCTAACTTGAGCTTTGACTCGTCCTTTTGGAAGTATAAACTTCAGCAATAAAAAGTGAAAGTTCACTGAAATTCATATTCCTCCGACCTCTGGTCAAGAGCCATTCAGTGTCCTACAGCTAGCAGCATAAACTAAAGGCGGAGCAGTATAATCATTCCAAAACCACAGAACCCATGCACAAATTAGGTACGAGGACTTCAGCTGTATGTACATGTACATGTAGATGCAAAATATATCTAGGTGCAGGCTCCTCCATGGATGCAACTGCATGTGATGGTTTACAGTGCAGCGATCACTACCGGTGCTTCATCTTGGCACTTGCACTATGCTGGAGATACTTATCTAATCAATGGCGGTTGCAATTGATAGAGTATCCCAACAGTTAATATATGCAGTCGACCTATAAATAATCTCAAACAGCTATAACACGGAAACTGGCGGAACCAGTGAAGCGAGTGATGGCTGTAAATGAGTGTGTCGAAATGCATCTCCAGCATCTGGAACTGGCTTCAACCAGGGTCTGCTTCAATCGAATTGCATCGGCTGGCGATTATCATTTCCTCGTGAATTTCGCAAAATGCGCTGCAAGACTATAGTGCTCGAAATCGATTGAAATTTCTCGCTTGGAATATGTTCGTTCGTCTTCGAGAGTACGCATAATCACTGTTTTATTATGCTTGTTCCGCAGGATCATGCCTCGCTAAACCGTCAAAGAGCGAATGTCTTTTGTTGGACCATCTTCTGAAACACTATGTCTGGAAACACGTCCTTCCGTAGCTTTCACTCGAGCACTAACATTGGTTCGTCACACTTTCTCGTCCCTACCCCATGCAGCCTAAATCTTATCATATTCGCAGCTTCATATTATTTGCTCGCAGAATTCCTCACATCGATGTTGCTGGTATAGAAGATGACAGCGAGTTAAAACTATTCTGCTCAAAATTTACATTGTAAATAGTCAAGATCACTAAACATACTTGTACATGTAGAAGTCGATGCGCACCGATATCTGCCAGTTTAGATGCAATATCCATATAGGGATCTTTGAATGTACATGTACATAAACAGGAAGATATTATACATGTGTTGACAAAACAACTAAATTGCGTTTTCTCAAGATGGCATAAATACCAATTATATTTTGTTACTCGCCAACTTTACAGGTGTAGGCCTATCTCAATAAGACGATGATTTGCAGGTAATTAGTGTACATTGACAGCTTTTATTTTTGACATTTTCAACTACAACTTAGCGATGCCTATAGTCGTCCTGGCAAAAGAACGAAAAAATGGCGTCGTTCAGACCAATAGGATGCAATTTCCTGTTTGCGATTCGTCCTTCCTGTAATATAATATCGAGCATGGCAGCCATTTTCCTCTTACCGCTAAAACTCCTGAAACAGTACGTCGATAAGCCGAACCTCTCTGATTGGCTGTAAAATTTTGCGTACTTTTGCCGAGACGACTATTGCAGTGTAATGAAATATGGCGTCTTTCCCGAAACTTCGCAATCTAGGAAAAATATTTCCGTACATTTCGTTCAACTTTTCTCGCGCTCAAAAACCATTTCGGAATGACACTTCCGAATATGCATTTCCCAGAAGAAGAAAAATGCAGTACATGTTCGAGGCACGTCTTGGAGCTCCAGCGTTATCTGATTACCGCGTTGCGTTAGAGCCAGATCAAAAAATCGATTCATGGCCTATGGGTTCCGTTCTGGTATCTAATCATGCACGTTTATGCTCGGCGTATACCGATCTCGAAGGAAATAAACTAGGCTTTGCAACGGAATCGTGCATTCCAGGCGATCGAGGCAATGAGGTTCGCCTACATAATCGCGAAAGTGTTCCTCGGTGGCACATGAGCCATAAGGTGTTGTTGCATCTGGGTGAATCGGGTCAATACGAAGCCCATATTCATTTCCTGCCTGGCTGGCGTGCACCTGCACCCAAAACGAACTGTACTTATTTTTCCTCCTTCCACTTTCTAGCCATCGGGGATGGTACCTAGCAACAGGCGCGAGGCCGTGGCTGCTGCTCGGGTCAGTGTCCCAGGTGATCCTTCTTTCATTCAACGGTTTTTGTTCCCGAAACGAGCAAGGAGTGAGCTGGTTGAGCAACGAACTGCTGGTGCATTTCCAAAGGCACCACCGGGGCATGTTGCAAACACACGCGGGCAAAAGTTACACGACCCCGAAGAGGCATACGACCTTAGAGTACCGAGAAAACAAAAAAGGTGTCGCGTGGGCGTTCGCAAATATTAGTCAACGACAATGTTTCGCTGAAACAAAGAAACTGATTCATCGGCGCCAAACATTCGAATTCTGTAGGTAACGAATTTACCTACGATCCATCGCCAGTGAAGAGTCCAGTGACAATTCGTGACAATTTGATACGATGCAACTATTGATCAGAAGTTTACATTTGAAATACGACTTTCATCACCCACATTGCAATTGGGTCTCTAGACGTTCACATATGCCATCATCTTAGGAGGGGGTCAGCATTGTGCTGACCAATGTCGCTTCAGTATTACTTTTTACAGCTGAAATTCAGAATCTCTGATGCACGTTTTTACAAAATAGTTCGACATTTTTATGGTCGATGATGACACATCACCGAGGGGGAGGGATGGGGCACAAATCGCGAAAAATTGATGGCATACTATTTGAGTGTGTCCCCCAAGCACTGCCCATGCAGACTTACTTTCCAGGAAAGGGTTCTGCATGCGTCAACAGGAAACAGCAAGCACGGACACGGCTGCTTTAAAACTGTGCTCACCATAGTTTTTTCCCGATTCACGAATGTGAAATTTGATAATTAGACAGGCCGCAATGCAGCGCATCCTGGATAATGAAGAGTAATTTCCGACTGACTTGCACTTCCCAGATCATGTAGGATAAAACAAAGTCACCTATGTGTATATAAAAATAATGCAAATGCCATTTGTGAAACAGCAAATTCAAATTAACCATAATTATGCAATAATGGCATTTAAATCAGGTTCTCCTCACATGTCACAATCAACACTACCTATAAGTGGTACTTTGTAACTTTCCCGAAAGCAAGGGCATAATTGAACCACGAGGAATCTACATTGTATAACTCAACGAAAATATACTGGTAAGTCACAACAGTACACTTAGTCGACGCTACGCGGAAATCGGACACCAATACAAATTGAAATAGATTCCATTGTTCTTCTTGGTCGTTATCAAAACTGTACACATGCGATTCGTCCTACATTAATTCGCAAAAAATAAGAATA
>JAQFYZ010002019.1:0-19212 GCA_034695085.1 Cylindroiulus punctatus
TCCCATCTTCAGTAAAGTAACATTTTTCCGTTTCCTGATCAAGGGTTCCCATAATAGCCCCCTGAATTGCCCTCAAAAGTCTTAGGTGTTTCAAAAAAGTTGACATTGATAACTTTTCCCTTCCACAATAACAGGACTCCTGTGTTTCGTAGTCTATCACCAGCCCTGTCAAGGATCTGGAATACCTTCCTTAACCTGTACATGTCTGCTGGTGAAATCCTCTGTTGTGCCGCTCTTTCTTCAACATCCAAGAAGGAGCACACATTAAGATATATTAAAGATCTCTGACATCCCTGTTAACATCCACATAGTCCAAAATTTGGACACTTTTTAGAATCTCTTTTGAATAAATTCTGATCTTAAAATGTTCGAACCGGGAGAGAACACGACGACCCAGATGACACGCTGAAGGCAATCTCCTTTCCAACTTTCGCGGTATTTTATTATAGTATGGATTTGTCCATCTCCTGTCGAAAGTTTATTCCGTAACGAGTCTGAATGTTCCTCCAAAATACAGGTCGGCATGATCTGCAAACATTGATTAAAGACCTTCTCTGATTTGGTGAGACTTTTTCCAAGACAGAAGCTCATCCACACCTAAACCTCCTTGCGATACCTTCTTGTGAAACAATGATTTTGTTGGGAATCTCTTCCTACTGTTAACCCACACTCTTATTTTTCCCATTATATCATCTAACCATCGCGCAGGTGGATCTAGATACTGTAATACGTATTTAATCTTCGGAATCAGTATGGCATTTATCCACCTCGCTCTCTCAAATATTGTCATTCAAGACACATGTGGTTTCAATTTAAAAATAAATGTCTCAAATTTTTCCATTAAAATTATCCAATTCTTAGCTTCCCATTCCTAATTTCCCAATTGTATTCCGAATACTACCTCCCTTTGCACATATAATACCCTTCTCTTGACATTTTTGTTCTATTTCTGTTGATAATGGAAACACCATTGACTTAGCCTTGTTGATTACGGAGCCACTACTCTGCCCATATGCCTCATAAATGTTCATGAAGAAAAAGTGTAATATCATCCACATATGCCAAGCCTATTTCTTGTCTACCAAATTTTCCCAATAAGCCTTGATCTTTCATACTAGCTTTAATTTTTACAAGTAATCTTACAGCTTCCCTCTGCAATCAAAATCGATATCCTTTTATGAAACTGTAGGAAACCCAAAAGCCCGGATAACATGTTTCAAATATTGGTGGGACACCATATCAAATGCTTTACTTTGGTCTACTGCCAGAATTAAACCATCAACGCCGTCAAATGATTGTAACAAATCGCGAACCGTTTTTATGTTGGTTGAGATATTTCTTCCCTTTACCGAGCATGTTAGATGTTGTCCAATTATACTTGGTAGTACCTTATGTAACCTTGTAGCCAATATCCTAGTTAAGATCTTGTAATCTACATTCAACAGTCGTCCACTGTTAATGGAAGCTCTTTTTTTTGGAATTAAGGTTATCACTGCATCTTGAAAATTTATCGGACATCTTCCTAATTCCAATATTTCTCTATAGACTCCCTCCAATATTAGAGAAATGATATCACGGAATTTTTTATAAAATGTATTTCCCAATCCATCTTTCCCTGGGCTGGTTCCATCCTTAGATATATCGATAGCTTTCCTTATCTCTTCCACTGATATGGGTTTACTTGAATCGTCAAATTCGTCCTTTACTTGAGGGAGATCGATTAGGAACCCTTTCATCTTAGATTCATCAATCAATTGCTTGGAAAAAAGTTCAGAATAGAGTTGGTGGATAGCACCCACCATTTCTCCACCTCGTCTGATTATTCCTCCTTGATCCACCAGTTGATTTATTGTCTTTGCCTTTCCTTATTTTACCTAATCTTTTCATTAGATCCCATCTTAAGGCTGGTGTTCCGTCATGCAATCTTAATATTTTCTTACAGAAATCCAAGTCTGATATCCAAGCTTCAAAGTCTTTTTTTTTGTTGGAAATCTGGAAAGGGTTTTGGGGATTTAAGTGGTTGGGCCAAACCATAGCCAAAATTCGGAATTCAAAATTCATGGGCGCGGGCGACGAATACTAAATTGACTTTTCTTTTCCCCCAATTTCAAATGTCCTGCCCTGTACTTGGCTGCTCCAGCAGTGTATGCTGGGCGCAGTGTCAGCTGACCCAGGGGTCAGCTGACCCATGAACCCTGTTGTTTTGTTTTTGCCGGAAGTCGGCCATTTTGTTAATATGAAATCACTTGCTGGCCGACACCCATCCAAGCTGGATGGGTACTGAATTGTTCCGGAAATAAACATCGTTACGTTTACAAGCAACCACGACTGACAACTTTCTCATCATTTTTCCCATTGATTAGGTGTTTTTCGAGAAACTCACAAGCTTTTTATAAATTACTGTTTTTAGGAACATCCATTGTGTTTGGGAACACAACACCTGATTCCATTATAGGAACAAATTCAGTAAATAATCCAAAAAGACTAATTTCCATTTCTTTATCATGCAAAATTTGGAGAGGGTACCTCTCGCGATACCCTTAATTTTTGTATCCATTGAAGGGCATTACAAAGGTTATCTATAGATGATCGCCCCTGATAATATTTCTATCGATTTCACATGATTTACAGTACCTTATTAGATCTGATGATACATACACTATCTAGTCTGACTCCGCCGTTGCTACGTTGCCAAGTGTATGTTTTAGTAATGCTATGTGTTTCTCTCCAAAAATCTACCAGTTGAAAAGACTTTACAATTCCATTCAGAGCAGATGCAACTCGTTTTCTATATTCATCTATTGCACTTCTATCTAACAGTGGATTTAGTGTACAATTGAAATCACCCGCCATAACCACTGGATTCTTAAATTCATTATCAAAGACAAGTCTAACTTGTTTCAACGCCTTCAAGGCAAGAACATCTTCTTGGGGCATCAGGATATTTATCATGCATATTTGATTATTTCCTCTCTCTAACACAACTCCCATAGTGTAAGAGTCAGTCATATTTATAATCTTTATTACCTTATAAAGGTGATTCGGTATCAATATTGCCACCCCATTGAATCTGTGTGACCCTTTCGAAAAGAGGCACGTATGTCTGCTTTTGATAGGCCTAAACACATTATCTAGATATTTACTTCGCGTCCCAGTTTCCTGTATAAAGAGGATACTCTCTGGTGTTTATTTTAACGATCGATAAAAAAAAGAAAGGTCACTACATAATGAAAGACCCCTCATATTCCATGTTTGCAGCATTAAAGACATTACGTATTCTTTGACACTCTTCAAGGCTGATTTGACTGTCAATTTCCTCTGTTGTCTGGTATTTATCTTTTACAAACTATTTACAAACATCAGTGAATTGCTTCTTGCTGATGTGCCTTACCTCTATAATATCTCTCACAGATAATGTTCTTCACTTATTGCTCTAACGACTTCCCTCAGTTCGTTATATGTCAAGCCAGCAGTTTCATTACCCCCTCCACCTTCCTGTGAAGTTTCGCTTTCCATTCGTCTTCTTAGTTGAGAACTTCCTTCCCATTGAAAGAAATCTTCTATCTGTTTATGCCTTGCCTTTCTTACTGGTTGCTCATCAGCAGCCATTGGGCTTACATTTTTCCTTTTACTAGACCCTTCCTTTTCTAAAGGTGAGTTTTTCTCCTGCTCTTTCTGCCCAGTGATTTCGTCTGTTTCTCTACAGACGTCCTGGCACATTTCGTCTGTTACTGAAACAGATAAGTTGACCGGGTGTCCTTCGTCGGAATTCTGTATTTGATTCTGTGAAATAGTTTGCCTCACTGGAGTCTCCACCTCCATTTGCTGTGAGGGAATATCTGTATTACCTAATTCAATTGGTGGATCAAAATCCAATTCCGAATTGTCAGAAGGACACTATGAAGTCTATGTTATCTTGCTCCAATTCTGGAGTAGCCAATATGTCCTTTCCAACTGATAGGGCTGTATTAGCATTAGTATGCTCACTAATCCCACTAAAAGAGGCCTCTCCCCCAATGTCTCTAAGACCTTCTGCCCTAGTCTCTCTTACACTTTCTTCTTGCAATGTGGAAACTGTTGGTAACTGACCCCCAATTCCCTCATCACTTTTTTCCCCATTCTTAATGGTTGCTACTGTTTCTTTGCAGACTCTAGCCATGTGGCCGATTTGTCCGCACTTGAAGCATTTCATGGCACCATGCAACACCGACACTGAATATGTAAAATCACCTTCCTTAATTGTTAAAAACCGAGGAAGTGTCCTCCCTTCCTTTAACGTGACAAACCGTTCGATTAAATGTTAGTTCGTCTTTGTTTGTAGCTAGAAAGGTGTTCTGTACCCTAGACTCAACAGTCGCACAATATGAAATCGCGTCTATTAGTTGTTTTGCAGATATTTCCGGAACAACTCTTGTTAGAGACAGATTAATTGGCACCGATGCAGATGAAAAACCCTGCATAGTTTGCCATTTCACCTCAACTGATTCTTTTTTTAAAACATCTACCATTTTGGATGTTTTTAGGTATACATGGGTGTACTTATCATCTAACCTCCCTGCAGATACTACCGCCTTTCTACCAAATCTGGTGTTGATAGCATCTACGTAATCTGCCAAAGTCGATCCCTTAGCCGTCTTAAAGGTGACTCTCTGGTCCCTCTCAGCAACTTTCCGTGATAATAATTGATCTTCTGCTGCCTTCTTGTGTTTCTGCACTACGGAAGCAAATGTCTCAGTGTGTACATCAAGTCCTGATGCAACTATTTGCCTGACTATTTGGTGCCTGGGTAGCCTTTGGGTCCATTTTCCTCTCAGCTATACGGGTCCAGTCGTGCGTCCCATCACTTGATCCCCGGGGTAACCCCACACAATTCATATCCCCCGGCGGAACATTCACTGGTTCTTGAAGTGAAAGCTCTAACAAGTGTGGATCTTTCACAGTAGCTATTGTATGCAAATTTATCACCTGCAATCCAAATAACTCAACACAAGCACCGTCAGAATTGTCAATTACTAATCCAGACTCGACAAACCCCCTGCTTTCATGTGGGCCTAACATGCGTCAAAGCAACCAGCAAACGAACACAGGTTGGAAGAGGCAAGACTGCTTGACAATGTGAACGTGTGCCTATACTAAATTTACCTTTGCTGCCTTTAACTTGACTCCTTAAAGTGTAATACCTACACCCAAGGAACCCCGACCTACCTATAACACACACAATCACAATGCTTGCTAGGCAACTACTCGTTATTCCATTATCGCAAACCATGTCATCTTCCAAATAATCCTGAACCGGTTCCAGAATTCC
The DNA here is from genome assembly GCA_034695085.1 of Cylindroiulus punctatus. NCBI lineage: Eukaryota > Metazoa > Arthropoda > Diplopoda > Julida > Julidae > Cylindroiulus > Cylindroiulus punctatus. Next base: position 5,309 of record JAQFYZ010002019.1, read on the forward strand.
AGGGCTGCTCAATTATTAGAAACCACAGTATCTGCCAAATTATTATGAACAAGCTTTGCAAATCTACAATAATAATAGAAGGGGAAAAAATGGTTATTAACACTCAAATACAGATTATTATAACAAAATGTAATGCTTTACAGCAAATTTAAAGCTCAAATACACAAACTATTCGCCCAGACAAACCACAAGTCCTATCTTCTTGAAACTTTACCAGAATATACGCATAAATACAATGAATCTACGTATTCTTTTTCAAAAGGATGGTTGCAAGGCAACCAAAAATACTAAAGGTCGAACCCAAGCCCATGTTTCTGTCACTCCAATACTCGGAGGCTTCTTCCGAACACACCAACCAAGCTATCACTCTAATCTCATACAGATAGATATACAGAAATATAATCAAACCACAAAAATTTTGATTACAATCATCCCAACCGTTTCGGAACTATGAGGACTTCATTTTAAGCCTAAATTTGCCGAAAATACGAGGGACATGCTCTATGACCAACAATGGCTCAAAAACCACATCCACACGTACTAAATTGGAACAATTTTCACCATTTAGTAACAATTATATATAAACAAGTTAATTACAGTGAATCCAAAGACTACAGACTGCCAGACAAACCTCAAGGAACACCTAAAAGTTAGTCGTACACGCTCGCCATGTGGCAGTCAAGTTTGATTACCAAACTAAAAATCATAAACAACATCAATATTACCTTTGATTATCCACCCAAAACTCATTGTCCAGCATTCAGCTAACAAAATACCATGAAATCAAACATAATATTAGCACAAATCGTTTAGTAAACAGGTGTACATGCGCCTGGCCCACACGCCCTGCCACAGAGGCCTAACAGTGCTGTCACGTGAGGCGCCTGCTCATACAATATTTCATATGGCTTTATAAGACAATAGATCACAACACATTTTTTAAATAGTAAACAATTAGAGCGACACACAAACTTGCACAATAATAATAAATCTTCCAATACTTAATACTTGATCCAACACCAAATATCCAGATTCAAACTTCTTCAAAAATAGGCTTAAAACAGGAGCAGTGATTGCCCACGTCAACCATAGTGTCGGCCATCATGAATTCAGGTGAAGAGTCCTAAGCTATCCTAAGAAGAATTCTATAGAGGTTATACAACGGGCAAGCTTTTTTAACTTTGAAGCGTTTTACAGATAGCTTTTCTACAATTTTCTGAAGTTAATAGCAAAATTGGCTTAACTTTAGATTAGTTTATGGTTTCCTTCCTTTCTAATAAGTTAATAATCACACAGCCATTTATAAGACTCCATTTATGTTGCCTCATAATCACGGAAAATGCATGCTGCGTCGGACTTTAGCAAACTCAGATATCACACTCAAAGTCGTGACCTGTAGCAGTGGATTGGGCGTTATACATGTTATGGGCGATTGTTCGATGTTCTCGGGCAATCTTCCCACTTTCTCCGAAGTTTCAGGCAGTCGGCTGAGGTCGGAGGTGGTTGGATATCGAGTCGGGCCTGAGTAGGACCTGATCAGGCGTGGGGGCAATCCGTTATGGGTCGGAAAGCGATACGGGTCAGTCCTTGTATCGGGGACTGGTGGGTCGGGTTGAACGTCTGACCGGTGTCAGGCTTGACACTGGGTTGGTGGGTTGCACCCGAGAATGCGGGAGGCTGGTCCAGGATCTTGGGTCGGTCTGCTGGTCGGTCGGGCCTCCGGCAAAAGGCAGCGGCGAGCGGCAGAACGGGGATTAAGTTCGATCTGGAGTCGGGGACAATTTCCTTCGTCCAACCTGGATAGGTCGGGGAAGAACTTCGGCAGGCTGGCTAGGGAACCGGACGACGGAGGATCCGCACAGAATGTCGGAACGTGGGCTGCGATCAAGAAGGCACGAACGAGTCTGAATGCGGTATATGTATCGGTCGAATATTTCGGCAAAACTACAAAGTTCTGGTACAAGTGGTGGCTCGAGATATCGAGCGGCGGCCAGCAAGAATATCAATTGCGGTCTCTGATCCCAAGTTAGGAGTAGGCTGAGGCAGACAACGAGCTGGTGTCGAGCTGTCCAGGCAGACTGCCTCTAGACTGCCGTTTTGGGGCTTTTAAGGGGTAGAAAAGGGGGAGTTTTCACACCTTTCTGGTTTGGGGTCTTATTGTGTTGAAGGTTGGGGATTCCCTCCCCTGACCTAGAAGGTGGAACGGTGGTGCCCTCTGCCGGCTGACGTCATGGGGATTAGTCCCCTAGTGAGTGACGTCGGCGTATCTATATGGGCGCCATCTCTTGGCTAGATTGTGCAGTTGTGTGATTTGTCCCTTACAATGTTATGTCACAATCATGTATACGCCCCTATTATCACAGAGATTCTGAGGATTCGCCTAACGTCGTTTTAAGTTTCTTATTCACAAGTGTATGCCATTGATTGTGATTAAATTTTGATAAACAACTGTGTAAATTAAAGAGATTTGCTATCGTCGACACTCGTTAAAATACTTGGACAAAAAGCTATCGTATTGTGAAGATGATAATGATGAGCTTTCATGAAAAAAAAACTGCAAAGAGTTTTGATATCTACATGCACGTGATACATTTTATAATTTGACATAACTATTGTACATTACACCAATGGGGCTTATATCCACGTTGTGCAAGTCTAACCCAACTAGTATACACATGTTTCTAAATTAAGCTTGATTAAACATCAAAGCATATCTGCAATGAAAATCTCTTATATACAGTAAATATGAATATCACAGTGACAGAACAGGTAGAATCATAGAATGGATAAACATGTAAAATACAGGGTGTTTCGTCTCAACGGACTGTGTTTGATACTTCACAACATACAGTTGATGTGCAGTAAAGTATCGAATAGGCCGCCTGTTGAGATCATCAGCCAGATGGACGCAATTACTATTCCGCAACACACGACAGAAACTGCAATTTTTGGTTGCTTTTGTGTAGACTATCCATATTTCTTAACTGTCATTACTTTTGTACACTAATAAATTCATAAATGCTGATTGATGTAACGAAGAAATGTACAGTAGGTACAGAAAATATGACAATAGAATGCGAATTGCCATTCACGAGCATAAATGAGAAGGAGCACGTTTGAAGTACACCTGTTATAATGATTATCTAATAGCTTATTTAACAACCTCAAAGAAAAACTGCAAAATAAAATAAAGGCTTCATAAAGCAGAAAATTGATATTTTCCTCCATATAGTTGATACATAAACAACGCATTGAAAGCATAATAGCACATTTTCTTTGGAATATGTCGTCATATATTCATTTCGTTGTGATCAGCAATTCCCTATTATACAGTTTCCATACTTTGGGTGCCTACTGAAGATTGTAACATATGAACAAAATAAAACATATCCGAAAATAACTCCTAATGCTTATTTTGGAGCAACAAGACCCAGTCTTATTTTCGGGGAAAACACTGCGTGCGTGTATCACGTACGTGGATGACAAGCATTAAAGGCAAATTTATAAATTTAAGGATCATTTTTGGAGACCGAATTAGACATCAGGGTGATGACATACTTTCTCTACGTCACAATGTGTATATATTATAACGTCAATCTAATGTTATCTCTAAAAATTATTATCATAGCCAAATGCAGTTTGGCTATGATAATAATTCCTATTCCACCAATTCCAACCAATTTCCACATTAAGATTTCCCATTTGCAGTCAGCTTTAACATCATTGCAGGACATATTTCAAAGTTTTTACTTGCATGCCAAACTTTGAACTATTTTTCATTGATCTTTTTAATCAGTTTCTTGTTATCAAGCTTTCAATTTTATAACAGTTTGCAAGTCCCGCCTAAGAGTCCCCAAAGTTGTACACGCTGGTGTGCGCTTATTAGCTGACACTTCTCTTGTATCTTTTGAGGTCAACAGGCGGGGCCTAACCTTCAGCATGGTATAAATACTGGGGGTTGATATCAGCATGATCATTCCACCTCCAGTACACGACTAGTGCACTTGCAGGCAGTGTAGTATTTTCTAACAAAAAATCGTGATGTCCACTCGAAGAATCTGCCGTTTGATCTCCGGAAGATCCACTGTCTGGACGGGAAGGCCTTGTCCCGTGCCGCATGCGAAGATCGAGTTTGTGGTTTCAGCGGTCGAGGACGCACAGATGGTGGCCCGACAAAACGCACTTAGGGACCAATTAATCGACGTGAAAAAGAAGCAGATCGAGCTTATGGACACCGAATTCCGCCAGAAAAGACGCCGCCTGGACAAAGCCATCATTAAAATCGGGAACATAGAAGAAAAAGCAGGAGTGATCATAAACAACATTCACCTGCAGAAGACCCAGATCGCCAAAAAGGACACCATCTTGGCCCAGATGGACTGGACGCTTGCGGACAAGGATGCGAAACTGTCCCAAGCAAACAGTGACCTGCTGTGGATGACGGTCAAAACAGGAAGAGCTACAACCAAGCTGGAAAAAGCCAAGGAAGAACTGGCGAGAAAAGATGAAGACTTCGCTGCCATGGCCCGAGAGCTGAAGAGCTTCGAAGAAGGAAGACATCAAGTTCAGCGCCATCGAAGAAGCGACTAAAGGAATAGCTGCAAAACACCTTAAAAAATCTACATTTTCTATAAAAACGGCCTTTTTAAGGGTCACCACATAAGAGAAAGGGTACCAAATGTAATTTTGTAAACAAAACATCAAACAGACCATCATGACAGGTAATACGTTACGTAATATAGAGCATCATCACTAAATGCAAACATCCCTTATTTTACTTGTTTCATCCATTTTTAAGCTACGTCAAATAAAATTAACACATTTTGTTTGAATGCTTGGGGGAATTACACACGAGACACCAAGTTGTTGTGGGGACAAACATTTTATTACCACTCAGGGACGCATACATTGTGCAGCATGAAAACATTAGAAAACAAAAACATTATGCAAAACACTGTGTATAATGGAGGCAAGTGCCAGTGGCCAGATGTCCACAGTTATGGGGACTGAGAACTAGGTTAAAACATGCAGTGGCCACGAGTGCCAAATCCCACTTGAATAAGTCCCTTAATGGGCATGAAATAAGCACCAAAAAACAGAGCTGGGGCAGCAATTATGAGCCATGAAGTGGCCAAGATAAAGGCAAGAAGCTATGGCAACATTCTGCCATGTGAGCATGAAATTTGGCCCAAAAGAACAATGAAATTTTGCATAAATGAAGGAAAAATTTCAGAGAAAGTATGCACTTAAATTTCGACATAATATGTTAAGAAAAAACACCAAAATGGCTTACCTGCCATTGTAGAAACCACTGAAATCCCAGAAAGTTAACTGCATGCAGAAATTACATGCAGGGATAGGGAGAAAAACAGCACATGTCCATCCAGTCCAGTGTCCAAAAACGAAGAAAAAGACAAAGACTGGAAGTAAAAATCAAAGGGGTTTCCAGGCCCTTTGCAGGGAGTCCCAAATACCTTCTCCATACTAGGGCGCCCTCTGCTGAGCACCCTGTAATAGGGTCACCATGAGGCGACCCTCTATGCGCTTGTGGGTCACCAGGAGGCGACCTTCTACGAGTGTGGGTCACCACAAATGCAATTGTGGCAATCACATACACAACTTACACTTCCTTTTCTCGGAAATTTGGGATTGTTTTGTTTCCATGTTATTTTCCATTTTACTTTTTCCAGCAACTCATTTAATACAGCAATAAATATGCAATAACTATACATGTATACATAGTAAATTAAGTTAACTGCATGGAAACTGGTTACCTCTCGCCATACAGTGTAAAAAATTCAGGTAAATATATTGAACATTGTGACGGCAAATCGCATTACAGAAATGTTTTAAAAATTTACATCTACATATATCAGGGTTCCCACATTTTTTTGAGAATAAAATTCCCTGACTTTCCAGGTTTTTCCAGGACTTTTTCGAGTTTACCCATGACCATGAAAAATCAACACTTCAATTCTATTATTTATTTTTACATTGCAAAGATATATATTTCTAGGAAAATCGTAAAAAAGAAATTTAAATTTGTGAACTGTTTTAAACATTTTAAAACATTTTGAACTTAAATAAAAACTTGGTTGGAAGAGGAACCTATGTTTCCTGAACAGCTTTGGAAATTTCTTTATCAACAGCAATAATGTCATTCATTTTTGTTTCGGCTCCATTTCGCAGGGAATTTTTCTTAATTATGAGATTGGTGGATTGCTTCTCTTCAGCTCCATCAGCATATTTTTTCTATTCAGTATTTAAGAAATCCAATTCGGCTTGCAGTTTTCTCTTATTTGCATAAAGCTTTCCAATATGCTCCTCAAACTTTCGCTTTTCAGTTTTCTTTTCCTTATTTTGCTGTTTTTGGTCGTCATCATAAGCCAATCTTGCTGCCTTTACATTTCCAATCATGCGTGGTGTAATTTTTATGTTTTTAATACCACCAAATGTTCAAATGGCATCTATGACTTGTCGTTTTGCAATTATAGTGGCTTCTTTCATGTTTTCCCTGGAAACTGAGGCTTTGTTAATTGAAAATCCTGATTCAACTGTAGCATTTCCATGTGAAAGTATCAAAATCTGTGATACAAGTTTCCAAAGATAGGAAATTTCAATGGAATCAGCAATAAACCCGTAGTAGAAAGTATTCAGTTCTTGAGTGTGTATGTTGTACTCTGCAAACAGATTTCTCAGAGTGGCAACCACTGTTGAACAGAAAGCAATGAACTCTGCTTTTAACTTATCTCCCTCCAATGCTGTGATTCGAATAATGTCATGAAATGCTGCAATCACATGTTGAAACTGCTCGATTGCCTTTTCAGAATTCGAGCTGATTTTTTTGGGATCCAAGGCACAAAGGTTGCGAACAAGTTTGTACTTCAATGGAGAATTTTCCAAAAGGTGGCTTGTCATAGCTACCAAAACATCTTTGCAATCAGTATAAAATGAAAGCCCATTCAAATTTGACAACTTGGAGCCCTGTTGACCAATAAACTTCTTTGCACCAATTCTAATATCCACTTTTCAAGCATTACCTTGATTGTCAAAATCTTTAATGTCAATGTGTGTCAGCTTCAAGGCAGTCGGCTGCTGTAAGTACTTCAGTTTTGATGAATCGTAAATGCAATGAACGCAGCAGATGTTCCAGGTCAGATCCAAGGAAAACAGCAACTGGTTCTTGAGTTTGATACAGCTTGAGAAAAGGCTGGAATGTTACAGCTACTGAGGCAAAAAAATGAAGTTTTCCTTCAGTGAGCATGTCTGCCACACTACTCCTCGTTGTCTTGAATAATGCACATTTAGATTGCTTAGATGCTGATAATTGCAACATTTTGTAAGTGTATTTACATACATCAGGTCAAATTTGAATGAGACGTTCAACGACAGGTACATTCTCTACCCATCTAAGAGCACAAGATTTTAGAGGAAAATTTGACGTGCTGGTCAGTTTCATGTAATCATATCTCCATGCAGGTGAATCATGAAATAAATAATAGGTCACAGAAAGAATGTGAAGCAGATCCCAATCAACTGCTTTAAAACCTGTTTTTAGAGATCCATGAACAGTGTGCAGTCCACATGATCCAATGATAATCAGCTTAGGCATTAATGGCCCATCATCATTAATGTGTTTCTGCAATTTTTTTAAAAAAGCCCAATTCGTGTTAGGTCCATCCATTGATATTTGAAGAATTGCACGTTTTGGTATTTCCATGGTCACATCTAAAAAGCTTTTCAGCAAATCCTCAGCATCTGCATGTTCAAGAAATCTAGAAGTGAGATACCGTGTTTGCACTTTCATTTCAGATGAATTCCAAAATCGTACATGAAAGTATTTGGCCAGTTTGAGTTTTATGGTTAAGTGACTCATCAAATGCAACCACCAAATAAGTTGTGCTTTTTAATGTGTCGAACAACTGCACATTGAAATATTTAGCTAAACCAAATTGAGCAACATAACTTATTTTCGTTGCTCCAAGAGTAAAATGCTTGACTATATTAGAATCAGGAAACATGGTCTTAAAAATTTCAGTGATGTCAGAGCATGAGTTGTAGGAGTAGTTCGATTAAAAGTATTTCAGAGCAAATAGAATTTCAGCTTTGGTGGCATCTTCACGGCACACATATCGATTCATTAGTGTAGTAGAACTAGATGATGTTGCTGCAGGTGTAGATTTTGTCACTGCTTCAGGTAGAATTTCAGGACCAGAAGTGGTTTTAGTATTATCACAATCTGCTGACTTAGTGGCAGATTTTTGAAAAAGTGAACGACTTGGTGAGAGGCAGGATTTCGACAACGATTGTGTTTTTTGGACCTCATGTGACTTCGAATTGCTTGAACTCCCATATTACTCAGCTGGATGTCACTTTGGCAAAACTTGCAAAATCCAGTGATGTCATTTTTTTTGGTTAACCAGTCTTTGAAATCAACTTTGGTTAGCCAGGAGTGTTGAAAATGGCACTGCTTCCGTGGCATTTTGATTGGTGAAACTATTTCAGAACAGAATTTGTACATACCGGTTCATCTCTTTATTAGAGAAATTGCCAAGTTCCAAGTATTTTGTTTAAACAGGAATGACAAATGTTGATTGCTCAAGTCACTCAAGTCTTTCAGTACAAGTGAATGTTAAGACAAGAGACCCTACTTGTGGCACTATCCATACCTAACAATTATACATGTAACAAACTTCCTGCTTTGCAAACATGAGACAAATTTAGGGGAAATTCCCTGCTCACCCGTTTTGCACTATCTTACTACCTACCCTAAATGTTACAGTGAATTTGCCCAATGGCTTTGGATAGTGGTTTTAACTAAAAATAGAATAAATTTCGTTTTTCAGAAAATTCAAGGTTAAATTTGAGATCTTCCCTGACTTTCCAGGTTTTTCCATGCCCTTCTTAAATTCCCTGACTTTCCAGGTTTTTCCAGGTTGTGGAAACCCTGTATATTACACACATATTACATATATATTATATGTATTTTAACTTCGGCTACTACAAAAATTGTAATACCCGTACATGAACATTTTCGAAAAATCGACGTTAATAATCGGAATATACTAAATACGTACATTTTGTCATGGGTATATTACATTTCCAATACATGTAGGCTTACAGAAATGAAGGCATGTATAATGGATTCTACATTCAACCGAGACTAGTTAACCTTAGTTGACCAACATCGCTTCATGAATTTGATTTTGCATGCAATGTGATTCAAAATACATGATGAAATTAACAGTAGCAATCCTTAAGCCTTTAAACAATAGGGCAAATTAACGTATCAATGCACCTTCATTGTGAAACCTTTTTCTCTTGGAAAAAGGGTACAATTAACGGTCCCATTTGTTTACGGTGGATTACAGGCAAGTCACAGTCTTGCTTGCAATACGTTACCAATAAGGGACAAACTACATATGGCAAATCAAGCAAACTCAGATGAAAGTGATTTCGAGTAAGGGAGCTTGGATACAGTTTATTATCGCAAATCAATCTCGCAAATCAATGTCATGAAATCATATTTTTGGTAAATGTTTTTCTCTTCAACACGTTTTTTTCATTCCATTTTAACCGATGTTTATACCGCAGTTGATCAACTTGTTTCAAACTTGAAAGTCGAATTGATAAAAATTGACCTATCAAAATTGTCTAAATTGAAACATCTAACAATTGTCTGGACTGAGTTGTCCAAGATTTGCAATACAAGTAAACCGAAAATTGACCACAGCATTATCGCAACCACGTCAAACTGGAAATCAACATGCATGTATAATGCAGAATTCGTTGACACAAAATGTCATGCACGAATGCAAGAAATATCATGCACATCTTGAAGGGAACCCCATACTTTTTACTCAATTGGCAAGTTTCCTCTGTAAAGAACAATATAACTCATGTGTGCAGTGCATGTACGGCTTCATCTTGTTTTAATCAAGGTATATTCAGATATACTGTATGGGTAAATTTCCATTTCTACATGCAACAACGAGAACTTACATAGCTAGTGAGGAATGCTTGTTTTGTTGCTACAGTGAGTATCGCTTAATGTGATCACGTTGGGACCAGAGCGTTTTCACGAGAATAGCTGGATGATTCTATAAGCCGCGAATGCATGAACAAAAACCCAAACAAATGTGTCCTACTTTTATTGTATCAAGACCAGGGTGGCCACGAAATTTCCATATCAAAGTTCCCTGACTTTTCCCTGACTAAAACCAAAAATTCCATGACCAAAATTGCGTGATAATGCATACATATTTTTAGTCATAATGAAATGTAAAAACTTTATTTATTTGGAATTTTCAAATTTTATCAGACAATTTTCAAAGAATACGAAAATTGCATTATCAAACTCAACATAACTGCTTCATGTTACACAGGCAACTTAGCTTTCTTTTGGACAATTGTCCAATAACAACATATGGAGAAATAACAAATAAATCATATTTTGTGAAAACAGCAAGTTGTTATTCAAAATCGTCAAGCTTTTTTGCTTCTCAGCCAACACCTTCAGTTTTTTACGCTGCGAACTCCACTTCTTCAGTCTTACTGACATTCTCACATAATTTAGAATTTTTCTCCTGTTTTTCCTTTTACAATGATTCTGGCGCAGGTTGCCCCATTCTCTTGAATTTCTGACCCCATGAATCATAGCTTTGAGAATATCTTGAACCTTAGAAATTCCATCCCATAGCTTGAATACCATCATACACTTGTCATTGAGCAACAAGGGATTCACTTAACTGATTTTCCACGACAAGTCTCTTTGTTGACTGAGAAACCACACTCAACAATTGCACTGCCCTAGCTAAAAATTAAAACTTTTTCAAAAAGCTCCACAAAATGTCTGGACAATTGTATCTTGCAACCAGAGCCCTCCAAAAGTGATCAAGGCGTTCGTTTTCCTTGAAATAAGCCTTGAAACATATCTTAACATCAGATTTTGAACACACGTTTTCAATTCTTGGAGTATCATATCACCCTGACTGCCACCAATCCAATGTTTCTCACTCAACCCATCATATGGGATATTCCTAAGTTAAAGCTAGGATGAGTGTGGATGAAAGAGGATTGGGGATGGAGCTGCTGGAAGACTGAGTGGTGGGATAGCATTTTGCTTTGACAGTGAAAAATTTCCCTGACCACTTACAAAGTTCCCTGACTTATCCCTGACTTCCCTGACCACTTATTTTTCCTGACTTCCCTGACCTGTAGCCACCCTGAAGACGCATGTGATTAATCAAATTATACATATACATAAAAAACATGGAAGATTTCCAGTTGCAATCTCTTTTTAGGCCCAAGTCCTTCTGTTTTTAATTTTTATTACATAATATTACTAAGGGTGTAGGCTGCATGCAGATTTGCACCAGCAAGTAGGCCTAAGTAACAAGCAAACCGGACAATCTGGACAGGCACGACAACCATTGCACAGCAATTCTGTACCAAAACGTAAAGATTAAGAAGACAGCAAGTTTGGTGACATTTCGCATCCCCGCTTCAGTAAAGTAGCATATAAAAAAAATTCAATTTTCGGTTTAAGGAAGCATTATGGCTAAAAACATCTTGGAACTCCACTTTTCATCTCAGGATTGGCAGGTTTGTCATAGTGAAACAATGGTGCTGGATAAAGGATTTTCAAACTTGTTTAAATGTCACGTAAAACAAATTGTTGAACTGTGTCGGTACTGATGCTGAGGTGCGATGTGAAAAGGACCAACTTTCTAGGGATTCTACCCAATTAATCCAGTCTTACTTCAACCAATCCACCTAAATTTGAGTGTCATGCATATAGGCTGCTTACATTCTTGAAAGTGGAGCAGCGTTGTCACTGACCTTTACCTTCATTGTTATATATAAAGGGTCATAACCACACCACAAGCGAAAAGCTACTCAATTTTAGGGCCTCGATGGCCATACATGTCCCATATCGAGTCAGGTAACCTTACTGATTTAAATGTCGGAGAAAACGTAACAAGTGGCCCGTGAGAACTATGACAAGGATGTCACAATAATCGTAAAAATTACAGATGTACTAAGTATGTGAAACTACGTATACAAAGACAGGGCCTCATCAGAGACATTCGGAAGATTCATGTGAAAGTGAACAAAGTTCATAGCAGTCTTTACCATTGGAACAACCAGGGCACCAATACGGACTCCATCAAAGAGTAGGCCCTATACACAAGTATGAACAAAAATGATGCAGAATTGGACCAAACTATGCATGCATTTTGATCCATATTCAATACGCACGTGTACTTAACGACAGGATATTTTCCAAACTCGCAAAATGTGTTGGCAAATCTTACGACAGTGTAAAATAGAATCTTTTGAAGTAGGATTGCTTTGGTATCAGGCAAATCTGGTCAGCGGATATTGCATCACACGTCATTTTGTAATGGTGAGACTTATGTCAGGTGGTACACAACGAAGTGAGAAACTAATCACTGTAAAAGGGGCACGAAATCCTCGGTGTGCGTTCTATAAATACCCCGCAGTAAGCTAGTAAGCATGTGTAAGCTAATTATATGTATGTATAGGCCAGCGTATTATAATGATAACAGGCATTTTCAGGAGTTGAACACCCATGCAGAACAATACCCCAACCACTTCATTTATATTGCAGGCCATTAAGGCCCATAGAATGTAATAAAGCGAAAATGATGTATTTTGGGCACTTAGAGGGTTAACGTTTGGCACCCCTCAATTAAGCTGGAGTTTGTGAGACTGGGGATGTTGCCCCGTAAAAGGGGTCACCAGGAGAAGGATGGTGGCGCAGTGGAATGCATAAAAAGGGTAAGCAAGTGACAAGGCTGGTGGCAGGAATAGTAGAGCAAAAAGAAAACTACTTGACAAATCGAGCAAATTGCGCTAAAAAGGATGATTAGTAAGACATAGCATGAAACATGAGACATGAGGCATCAGTATCCCACAACGGAATAAACATAAGCACATAAGAGTTTACTCATCTGTAAGCGTGACGTCGTCGAAGGTTCCAACAAACGAACACGAGTAGACAGCGGCTTAAATTCGCCGACTGTTGGATGAAAGAAGCACAGACACTATGCGTACGGGAGTGTCAACCTCGGTGAGGCTTGGAGGTTTCCCTGACTAAATCCAAATCTTCCCTGACCAAAAATCGCACAATAATGCATACATATTTTTAGTCATAATAAAATGTAAAAAGTTCTATTTATTTGGTGTTTTCAAATTTTATCAAGCAATTTTCAAAGAATACGAAAAACAGCATTATCAAACTCAACATAACTGCTTCATGTTACACAGGCCACTTGGCTTTCATTTGGACAGGTGTCCAATAAAAACATATGGAGAAAAAATAAATCATATTTTGAGAAAAGAGCAAGTTGATATTCAAAAGCATCAAGCTCTTTTTGTTTCTCAGTCAACACCTTCAGTTCCTTACGTTGCACAAACTCAACTTCTTCAGTAAGACGCCTCTTACTAACATCCTCGCATCATTTATAATTTTTCTCATGTTTTTCCTTTTGTAATGACTGGTGCAGGTTGCACCATTCTCTTGAATTTCTGACCCTAAGAACCATAGCTTTGGGAATATCCTGAACCTTAGAAATTCCACCCATAGCCTCAATACCATCATACACTTGCCATTGAGCAATAAGGGTGTGGCGTCTGCTAAGGATTATCCCTAGCAGAAGTCCATACAACACTGCTGTTCAATGTGCCCTATATAAGAGGCCCCAACAGCAGACAGCTTTCACTTCACTTCACTTACCTCCTTGGCTAACCAGTGATCCTGACCTGTTCCTGAGCCATGCTGACCTGTGTTCCAGACCTGCAGACCATGCCTTCCAGGGACCTGTTCCAGTGCAGCTAAAGACCTGAACTTACTTTCTTTTCCGGATTTAATATGGAGT
>JAQFYZ010002020.1:0-19211 GCA_034695085.1 Cylindroiulus punctatus
AGGTCGATTTATTAAAAAAAAAAAAAAAAAAAAAAAAACAAGGGTCGTCCATAAACGTTGGAATTCAAACAACTTGTCGGATTTGCAGTGTTCGAACGGTTGACAAAAATTTATAATCATCGACGAATTCTTTTTCTAAAAATCAAGGAATGTCATAATTTTTGCAAATGTCTAGCGCATTTGCAAAAAGTTTCTTTGATAATTTTTTTTTTTCAATTTTACTGCCCCTGAATGGTGGCAATCACAGCGAACACCTAAAGAAATTGAAAATGTTTTTTTTTTCCTACATTCGAAATTTTTCTTTGTTTATGGACCTTTAGATACATTATTTGTAATTTTCACAATTCACGGAATATATTTTCTAAGTGCTTTAAATTGTTTACATGTAGGCCTACTTGCAAAGTACATTCCCAGCAAAAAATATTCTGAAAATATTAAAATATATTGCAATTATTTCGCAATAAAAGTAAAAAAGTCCCTATAAAGCATTAATGGCAAAATAATTGCAATTTATTTGAATATTTTCGGAATAATTTTTGCTGGTTAAGCCTGTTGAAGTGCAATATACGTGTGCATGTACAGTATAAGCAGTATTTTTTTTTCGGCTGATTAAAAATTTTGGTCCTAATGAAAGACTGTAAATTAAAAAATTTACATACAAATGTTTTGAAAAAACTAATTTTAATTTTAACCATTTCATGTTTATATACATGTAGATATTTTTATATTCAGCTAAAGTATAAAATTAATTTTTATATTTTTATAAATTTACTATATAGTTATTTTTATATTGAGCTCAAGTACTTATTTTGAGAATTCTTTGCAAATCTCTGAAAATTATGGATAGCCCTTGTGAGTCCAAATGATCGTTGGTCGAAATGCAGTTTATATAAACATAGCAGACGATTATTTTCCATAATACGCCCATTGCTCGGTCCATTCCATGATTTCCATGACAAGTAATAGATGACAATGGCACACAGCCAGTTTATAATTCCAAGAAATCCTCGTGATAAAGCCTTGTTCTTGTTAATGGCTATTTTAATTCCGCTTACAATAATCTGGGAATTTGGAGTGGTGTTGCCCTACTATCACACTTCACTCTCATGCATTGTGATAGTTCACATGTTTGCTGCAGCTTTCATTGTAATGAGCATTTTTGGTAACATGTTATTAGTTATTCGTACCGATGCATCTGGACGGCACAGCTTTTTGCCATCAGTGCAAAAACCTGGTAAGATTTTGAGAAAAAACTAGCTTGGTGTAGCAAGAAGCAACCTTAGCACTGCAGGTGACCAATAAAAGCTGAGGTGGATGCATCCTTCTAATCTTAGCCTATTTCACAGCTCATCCTAGCATTAGCATGCCAAAAACGTGACCATCTAACTATCATATGGTTAAAAAACTTTGTTTGTTTCAATTAGACTGGAAATATTGTTACGAGTGTAAGCTAAACTCTCCTCCAAGATCATATCATTGTCAGATTTGTCAGGAGTGTGTTCTTAAAAGAGATCACCACTGTATGTTTACTGGTAGGTAACAAATTGAACATTTACTTTGGAAATGTGGATTAGGTAAATTTAGGCAGCACTCATGTTGCTAACAAAATGTTTGTTTTTATACAAAAGGTTGCTGCATTGGCTATCATAATCACCGGTACTATGTTGTTGCCATCAGCTACATTTTGATCGGGACACTGTATGCGGTCATCTTTCAGTGGGAATACTGCTTTAATCAGATGGGAGGATTTACGGTTCCATCGATGCTATCTATGATCGCGCCTCATTTTGCTCTCGTCCTGGGATACCTGAGCGTGTACGGCTGTTTTGTGTCAATCGTACAAATTGTTGGACTGATAATCATCTTGATGACCTCGTATTTGGTGGTTACCCAGTTCCGAGCAATATTACATGGTCAAACTCAATATGAACGTAAACATGACATCGTTGTTTATGACCTCGGCTGGAAAAATAACGTAGTGGATGTTCTGGGTAGAAACTGGTGGCTCGTCTGGCTCTTTCCTACGGTGCCATCACCCTTATTAGGAGATGGTCAGAAATTCGTTCAAGCTCGAGAATATGAAGACGTGAAAAATATGTAGTTGATTCCGCCCGCTATTTTGTACTTGAAATAACAGCACATTTTAATTTCGGAAATTGTGATGTGGTCACAACGCCTTTTGAACAAGATCAGATTAGCTATCGACATGCTAATATTGACGGAGAAATCCAGCTATTGGAGTTCGACATATTTTGTGATATTTTCCTCAAAACGAAATTAAGAAAAACTTTTATTTCAGTTGTTTGTGCATGTGATGTTAACTGCAGCAATGCCATTTCACTTAGTACTTTGGCCCATTTAACCATATGCACAAATGCACAATTACCAAACTAGCTCTAGTCATGTTTCATGGAATTTTGGTCGCAAGCGATTGTTGGACGTAATCTTGATATACATTGCCATTATGTGTTCAGACCTTATTTCGTAAGCCAGAAATATGCACGTTGCCTCGCATATATGTCGATTTTTTATTAACAATTAATTTACATCTTAGGCTAATTCAGAGTATCACATCTTTGGATTCTCAAAGTCTGTAAGAGCATTTCACCGTTTAGCTAAACGTGTGTTCTATCTTAAGCGTTTTTCATTGGCACAAGTCACTTGTAATAAAAATCTCTAATCTGAATCGTCGTCTGTTTGGAGAAGTTGTTGCTTTCTGAAAATGGGAAAATTTCAGTCAGTAATGTCCACAAACGACCTGTTTAATCTTTGCGTTTAAGCTTACCGACTTTCAATTCGACAACATTTGGGACACTTGTCAGGAACATA
Source organism: Cylindroiulus punctatus (assembly GCA_034695085.1). Lineage (NCBI taxonomy): Eukaryota > Metazoa > Arthropoda > Diplopoda > Julida > Julidae > Cylindroiulus > Cylindroiulus punctatus. Next base: position 2,830 of record JAQFYZ010002020.1, read on the forward strand.
ACACCTGGTGTGGTAGCACGACCAACATGCTAAAATGGAAATGACAAGCAAAGAATTTTGTGATGCATTTTTTAAAAAGCTGACGGCTGTTTTTGTAAACACATACCTGGACATTGAGTGACTTTGAAGAGTTGAAATGGAAAAATTACTTCTTGGTCATTTTTGCAAAATTCACAAAAGAATCCTCTTGCTTGGCATAACTAGAAAAAAATATTAGCATACTCAGTTAATGCTTTTTTTTCACTGAGGTTTACAACAAAATCGGCAACAAAATCTCACCTCACAGTGAGCAACATGTTCACGGGTCTGGCCCACCATTGGTTTCAGTCGATTTAACAATTCGCCATTCTTCACCTGGATAAGGTCCGTTAAAGAATAAAGGTGAGGGTGATTGAATAGATGATCAGGCTGTTTGTCTAATTCTTCGGCCAAGCTTGAAAAGAATTGAAGAATGTAATACATTCCAATAGCTAGTGGATTTTTGCATGAGGCAGAATGAAGATTTGTGCTGCGTTCAAGTACCTTTGACTGTTTCGGCAAGCTCGAATGAAGTCCTTTATGTGATATAGCTGAAGGCGATATTGATGCACTTGATGCAAAGCCTTAACACGTCTATATAAAGCGGGATTTACATCACTAATGTCATACAATGGATCTGTGCACATTTTCTGTAAAAGGTCCCGTGAAAAATTGGACACGTAATATTTGTTGAAGTCCCATTTACGCAAAATGCGTCCGGGAATGTAAGCCAAGCAGTTGTTGTGGCAGCACTGGCAAAAATATTTGCCGAGGTATTCGCAGTAACGAAATCTCTTCATGAAACCTGGAAAAAGCATACACCAGCTATTATTTTACTTTGTTTCTTAACATTTGACTACGAATAGCTGGAGACTCCTACCTTGCTCAACTTTTGTGCCACATCCCGCACAACGATAGTTTTGTTTAGCCATGATGACTTTTCTTCTGAAACAAAATCGGAAGTTAGCGAGCTTATTTGTATTTCCTAAAGTTGTTTGCGAGTGAAAACTGCAATCAATCTTACTGAGGAGTTGGGTGTATATTAAAGATTATCTGTTGCCTGGGTGGAGCCCATTCCAAATTTCCTCTCAGACGCATCTGTTTAGCCAATGGAGAAAGAAATATCTTAGGAATCTTGTCATAACCCGAGAAGGGGACTTATAGTTTAGTTGGTGTTAGCTATTACCTGGAGATGTTGCCTCACATTTTCAGCATCATCTGGTGAAACTGGCCACGACATTGGCAAAGGTAATAGCTATTGATACATTTGTCACATTCAATAAGATTTTTCAAAATCCAATTTATCTCATTTGAGGTAGAAATTCCTAAGAATCTACCTTTTGCGGGGCTTCCTGTTCAGAAACTAACCACTCGAGATCAGATGCTTTTGGAAGCTGCTTTTCAGAGAATTTCCTGATTAAACTTAAGGCTACAGATTCGGCCGATACATATGACACGGTACTTTCTGCTGCCGATGTCTCCCTACTGTAAATCGATTACAATCTTTTAACAAAGCCCGTGAAAGTTCTATTGTTACAGATATAGCATGTGCCGAAAGTCAGCAAACGGCTGTCATTCAAAGCAGATAATCCAGCCTAGCATCACAAACCAACCTTCTGTCTGACACCTCTTGTGATGGAGACTGTGCTGCTGCCACAGGTCTTTGTATATCAGCATCCGAATATAATGACGCCATTGACAGCGACAGTCCAGATTCGTGTAGCGTGCTTAGCTTGCTGTCTATTTCACTTCCATCTGTTGCAAAAATTCAAAGTATGTTTGCATAAATAAGCACGATGTTACCAATTTAATTTACTTTAGAATACAGTAGGTTGTCTTAAAGTTGCTCTACCAGATAAATCTATTTGGTCAATACTGTCAGATGTGTTTTCATCTGCAAAAATAAGAAAATATTAATGCCAATCATTATGCGGACATTCCTACATAAGACAAGCGTCCTCTCACCCCCTGCGGTATAACATACCAGATTTATTTTCTGAAGAGGTGCTACGAGGGGATGGGCTTTGACTTGTTGTTGCTGTTCAAATCGAAATGAAAATTTTTGCTTGGGGCAAATCACATTTATCACAGTTGCGCATTTTGAACTTACTGTCTGTGCAGCCATCACTCAGAAGGTGCTGAGGATTCTGATATACAACTTTCTGCACATGGAAAATACGTAATTATTAAATGAGGAAATATTAACTTGAGCATATATTGTCGACAACTTGATACCTCCTGCTGACGTTCCCGCCTTCTGATTCGAATACGTTGTTTGAGGTGTTTGATTTCCTCATCGTCGCTTTCCTCATCTTGTTCTTCCGCTATTTTGAGCATTTGGTTACACTTTATTTGTTCGATCGCAGCTATCAGAGCTTCAGAAATGCTAAAATGCGCATTTTCCTGGAAAACGAGAATTCTGTAAATACAGGCAGAGATTGTCGAGCTTAAAGCGATCAAAATGCTAAAACCTTGTCTAGTTCTGCGCAGGTTCGAAAGTCCTGTGATGATAGGAAGCTTGTCAGGGACTGGCCTTCCATCGGCCTCTTGAAAATAGGGGTTGAGTACTCTAAAAATGTTTGACAAGGTAAATTAAGTCAAATTTACTATAGTGGGGGCAGCCGAGAAAATATTTCATCATTCACTTTCATTTTTAATTTCTAGAAATGCATATATTGAAACTAATTCTCATGTTTTACGCACCGTCATCCAAAGGTCGAGAGGATTCTGCATCATCAGGTAGAATTGTTGGCAAGGAAGAAGACATGGGAATCGTACATGGCATACGGTAGCTATTCACTTCCCCTTCGTATATGGTATCACTCACATTCCGAATTACTCCAATATCAGATTTTGACCTGGTGTGCGTGGGCGATCTGTGTAGATGTGGCGTGCTCGCCGCAGATTTTTGGACATTCTTGGTGAATTTGTGATTAGGACTGACGCTTTTTTTAGATTCAATATCGATTTCGCCAATTTCCCGACTTGAGGATGTAGACGGCAAGACAGATGTAAGATCAGACTGAAGGGTGCCCGAAGTAATCTCCGTTGAGGTACAAACGTCCTTGCGTGGTGCTGTAAACGTACTTTTCCCAGAGATGGAAGAATTCACCTCTTTTGGTCTAACTGACCTAACATGGTTTTTCCGATTACTACTGTTATGTGCCGCCAAGTAAGTTGCCTCTAGCACACTCGGCATGGACTTAGTAAGTCGTTTATACGCTGACGCACCGTTTGTCATAGTTTCTTCTGGCATAAGGCAATCACAACTCATAGAGCGAGCACGATTTACTGAAGTTTCTGCTTTCTTTTGGTCATTCGCATGTACAGTATGTTGCCAAGCCAAAGCACTGTCCCAGGTACATGATTTTGGCAGTGGCCTCGAGTTTGCCATGCTTGATGGCTGTCCCGGAAAATCGTTATCGGTTCGTTTCTCAGCTTGATGGCTATTACACCTTTCCCTGTAGTAAGAGCCCTTGGAAGGATCAACGGGGCAAGTTCGATGCAAGTGACCGTCGTAGCTCACAAGACCATGATGGGGCACCCTGACGTCATTTTGCAAATAACAGGTGGCGACAAAAGGTGAAACATCAATCGGCTGATAATGTTGCGTAATGCTAGATACCCTGTCAGGTAGCGACGGACTCCTCGTAAAGCCAATTTGTCTGGCCATAGCCGTTCCATGATCCACCAGCTTGACATGAAAATTACACACGAATGGAAATTGGGTGAGTGATCCTAGATTCATCATAATCAAAACTAGGGAACACACATTCCCGTGAAGACATACCAGGGTTGGGTCTAGTCGAGCCAACAACTCGAGATTGTTATTTTCCACGGCTTTCAGGCAAGCCAGCAAAGATTCTCCGTAAGGTCCCGTCCTGAGGAATGCTCCGACTAGGAAAATGTTTAGTGTTTACTGGCGTATAACCGAAGCGCACAACCATACAACCCCAATTAGAATTAACTTAGAATTTGCCTACCAAGGTAACATGCCTTCAGGTGGTTGTGATCATCAAGAAGCACTTTCAAATATGTCGAAAGCGTGTGTTCTTGTAAAAGCTGCTGAATCCAAAGATAGCTGCGGTCAGAGCTGCTTTCCGTGGCTAACCGATGCCGTTCCAACCACGGTGCAACGGTTGGTATCAAAACACGCAGCCCCATGATAAAGTTCCAGCAATCAGCATTAAGTCCCTTAGATCACACAAGACATTGTGTTGACTAATTATACAAACTCGTAATGGATGGCCTACATATGTACTTATAGCCAGCAGTTTTTGGCAGGGTAAAGTGCTTCAATTATAACACCTGTTCAACATCACCCACCTGATCTAGTTTCAACCGATGCTTGAGTATGTTACATACTACAGTTGTCAATCGGGACAAACCCCCATAAGTATTCCAAACATTTGCAGTGTGATTCCCCAGGAGCACCTCCACTGTGGACTTCAGTTTGACAAGAAGTTCTCGACATTCGTTTCTGCAAAAATGATTGTAATGAACATATTATATGATTATACTGATTATTATGATTATATTTACACGAACTGTTCAGCCGCGAATATTTGCTACATAGAAATCCCCGCATATGTGCAACATGTAACTAAACGAAAGTGCACCATATCATGAAGAAATGCATGACAGTAGGCGTTTATAACTTTTCGATCTGAGAGATGATGTATCCGGTACTAGTCCAAAAAATGGACGAAATTCGTACCATCTTCCCTGGAATTAGTTTCAGCGAAATATGCTTAAAAATGTTACCTGAAATCGCCTTCCATGTTGCATGTTATCTGCCCTAAACGCCTGCTATAGACTGTTGGCTCACATGATTGCAATTTATGCAATTATATAAAGGCAACGAGGGCTGCCCATAAAATACCTAGTTTTACAAAGCTTATGTAGAGCGTCTACCCTTGGCACACCATGCATGGCACAGGTATCAAAAATGTACTTGAAATATTTATTGAATAATTTGCAGTGATGCCTAACCTGTCATTGTCATTGCAATTTTGACTCTAACATATACAATGTAGTAATATACCCAATTTGTAAATTTGTGCTATTACACAAACATCACAGCATCAAAAATGTACATGCATATGAAAACTATACATGTGGTATATCAGTTGTGGTGATTATCTGAATCATGCATCAGGCTTGTGTAGAATTTGCATGTAAGATGTACCATTTGATATGCATAAAAAATGCTTCTTATGAAATGCCATATCCATTACTGATATTACAACAAATGCTTCGTAATAAACCAACCAATAATATGTATAGCACTTATTTTTATTAGCTATGTTCAACATGGCATAATGCTCTGGTCATCACTTATGGTCTCTATAAATTATACAATATCAAATTTAACATCCCAAAAATACAGTACAGTTCCTCCAGTCCAATCTATTCTAGCTTTTTCAGCTCGAAGAAAGACAGGATTTGTCAGTTAAAATCGCAGCTAATAGGCATTTGTCTTGTAGAGCAAACTGTAGATCGGATTCATTCACGGATAAACTAACCTGAAAAGAAAATTTGATCAGTATGGTACACTGGCAGATCTCTGAGTGGCAGGCTATAGCACTGCACCAATTATTGTACCTTGGACAACCGATTGTTCTTGTTCTTCTTGATCGATAACAAACCCCTTGCTTCAACCAAGTTACAAAGGTTCGTAAATTCTGACTGGTCAACCTGAGTTACTTGCTGCTTTCTACATATCCGGGAATACACTTCATGAAGCTGCAAGAAACCAGGCAATTGAATTAAGTTTTGTTCATCACTATTGTTGGAAAATATTTCAAGTTTTTTCAAAATTTATAGTCGCGTAGAACACATACTTTGCCCAGCATGACTTCTTTTGCTTTGCCATTTGATATGACCAAAAATAAGGCACACAGCACAATTTTTTGCTGTAGCGGTAATGCATTTCCATCCTGCTGTCCTTCATTGGCCATCTGGTTCCCATAAACGTCATTTAAAATTGAAGAGATTAAGAGTAGATCGACGCATTTATTGAGTTTTGGTTTGTTCTGAGTTTTTGAAGGTGAAGCTGCAAATTCATAAATGGTACATTGAAAATGAATTGCTTCAACAGCTTTCAAGTGCCAACTTTAAAAAAAATGGTGATCATACCACTCTTTGGCGTGCGAGGTTTTAATATCTGCTGTTTCCGCACCTCTCCTTCGACCAATTCGATAGCTCGCCTGTTTAATTTACAGCACAAATTTTCATTTTGATCTTGAAACGTTTCGTTCAGTGAAAATGAATGCCTTTTACCTGCACACATCCAAAGCTTTCCGAATGTCCCCTGATACCGAAGCAACCTTTCTTGCGCAAAATTGCAGCGCATTTGGTTTAATAAAGCTTTGGGCTTCACCGGAAACCTGTCATAGATTTTGATTAGACCAGTTGCAATTATCAAAAAACCAGCTGAAAATATGATTATGATTTACCTCTTTTACTCGTTCTTGCAATATCGTTGCGATTTGCTCCTTAGTGTAGGGTGGAAAATGCAACAATTTGGGCTTGAACTGAGGCAGTGTTTGTAAACGTGGCAATGTACGATCAGTTAAGTCTAATGCATTGGCAATTCCTAAATATTACAAAAACCATTACTACAATATTGGAAATTATTCAGATAAATTGCAAATGCCACGATACTATTCCAAATTTCCATTTACCTATCAAAACTAGCTTAGAATTTTCGAGTGCGGGCCATTCAAATATGGTGTAGAGAATACTTTGGTCTTTGCATTCCAGGTAATCAATTTCATCAAGAATTAACAAGCTGGAAAAGAAAAAAATGCTTCCATCAATTATCTTATACGTAATTGAATTTAGTGAATGGAATTTCAAAGAATATAAAAATTCATCTTACACGGTTTTATCAGAGCTGGATAACATTTCCGTGACACGTTTCTGAAAACATGAAGAGGTTTTTCTCGAAGATTCAGTTTTCGGGGCTATTTGCACATATATTCGCTCGTATATCGACTGGGGCTGCTTCAGATTAGTGCAATTAATGAATACGCATTTATGGTCGATCTTCTGAAACTGAAATTGCACGAAGACCATGAGAATCAAGAACAGTTTGACTTACAAGAAGGACAATATTATTAACACTCACTTTTACTGCCTCAAGGATTTGATTGAGAGATGCAGTTTTTCCTGTCCCTGGTGCTCCTGATATGTACAGACTTCCAGGCATCTCCTTAACCAGATGACTTTCCAGAAACTCGCTGATGACTTTCAATTCATTCTCTCGGCAATGCAAACTCGAAGTGGAGCCCGTCGCAAATGCCTGCTTTGCTTCCTGATACGCAGTCACTAGCAATTTAATGAACAGATTAAGTTGGAAGCAATTGATGCATATATGATATGCTCGCGTACATCATGTGAGCACTTACGGTCAGGTGCAAACAAGCGAACAGGTACAAATCTTTTCCCAGTCTTCGTGGGTGAGTTGTCTGGACTTTTACTGGAAAGCAATTTCCCATTTTCTGAAATTCACCAAGATATACTTCTGTTACTTTCCAGATACTAACTGGAAATTGACACAGTACATGTTCCACGAAATTATTTTGGAGGATTTGCCTTTATTTCGAGGACTTTTTCTTGGGCTGATGACATTGTTCAGTGGGCTTTTTCTCGGGCTGATGCCTTTGATTCGAGGGCTTTTTCTGGGGCTGATGAGAAGCGAATTATTTCTGGCTTTGTCTTCACGTGGACGTTTTGCAGGGGAGCATAATATGGCTGTTGGCGTTTTGTTATTGTCCAACTCGAGGCTGCAGTCATCTTTATGCTTCTTCGGTGGGGAACAATGAGCGGCTTTCAAGGAGTCTGGGTCTATGGAAACAAACGAATGAATAACAAACGCTGTTTTTGCAAATTTACGACGAGAAAAAAACGTTCAGACTGCTTGCCTGTTGATGAAGATACTGTGGTTTGTGGATGCTTCCTTGGCGTCCTGAACACTGGAACTTTATAGAGCGTTTCACTCAATGTTGACTCACGTTTGCTGGAAGATCTCGTCTTGCGAATGGGGAAACTAAGCTGCGGCTGCAAAACGGACATTTTTTGAGAGCTCCGCTAAAATCGCCTTAATAATCTTTGAAATATAAACGCCTGGTCTATCCTTTTAGTGCTGTAAGCTCCGACCTGTTTCTATACAATCTACGCTAAATTCGCGCCAAATATTTGGCGGGAAAATATTCAGCGCTAGGTGGCGCTGCGGCACAAGGGATTCGTGACGTAATGTTGACGATTTCTGGAATTAGGAATGCCGCTGTCATAGGAAATTGTGTCACCGTGTGAAATAATATATACCGCATGCGCGCGGCGTTAGTACATTCTTCACGCGTTTAATGTGTGACGCCTAATCGAACCTAACGTCATCAGTGTTAATCGAGGATAACTACACTAACCAGCCGTTGTTTTAACCAGCTTTTAATGTTGGTTAGGCAGGCCGGCGGAACCAATCTCCTACGACATAGGAAAGGGTCGATCGCCATTCGCCAGGCGTTAAGCCTAATGCCTAGTTCGGGGACCGTCGGGGCGGATTCGGAAGCGAGGTTCGATTTAGTGAATCAGCGATTAAAAAGATCGTTTGCGCGAAGCGGCCGTTATTTTACCCCCAGATTGAACTTAATTAAGGTCGGTTTGGGGTGCCAAGTCATGGAGAACATTTCGGTTTGTTTTCGCCGGCGTTGGTGACCCTTCTACCAGGCTGTTTCCCAGTCTGGCTTTCGGGCCCCGCGTGCGCATCGACCCTAGCGTCGGATGGTGATTTCGGATGCAACTATTCCACTTTTGTACATTTAAAAGTTTAGATTATTGACAACACGGGAAATGTCTGTAAAACGAAATTATCCGATGCAGCCGCCAACGGTATCTCCGAATCCACCGCCTGGATCGCAGAGATTTCCATCCTCGGATGGAGCGGGAATAAGGCGCAGGCCTCAAGTGAGTGCTTTTTGTGCGTTTCTTAAGCCTAACGCCTATGCTAGCGAAATGGATGTTTTTACCCCAAATTTTTTTGCACGATTGATGTCGGGGCGAGAACTGGATTTTATTTCGGATTGATGCTGCATTTTGATCTTGCTCGCTGGCGCGTCCTAGGCCTACCTACTCCCTGATTGGTTTTACGTAATATTGCTCAATTTGTCAGTGGATTAGGCGGGTCTTGTCATTATGATTTCTTGTTTTCATCATGAAAAAAATTATAGGTTTCGTGCAGTAAATTGTGCATGTTGGCCTATTTGTCATCAGGCGAAAGTGCTCTTAATTTTTGTTAAAAAAAGCATCCATATACCAATATGAAAATGTGGTTCTGCACATACTGCAGAACATTTTATACATATTTTCTGCAGAATTCTGCATAGATTTGGTCCCTTTTTCTGCTCGAAATATTATGCAGAAGTTAGTATGACATTTTCCTAGCTTATGAAGCTCAACTGGTCAACTGTATGCATTATCCAATGGGAAACCATCCATAATTTCAGGCCACAGCTGTAAAGATCAAAACTTAGCATGCAGTTAGCCCTGAACTGTTTGAATTTCCCCATTGAGTTCCCTTTTATGACACTGCTGGGGAAATTAGTTATAGTTTGGGCTTAATTAACATGGCAGGGCCCAAAGTTACCCTGATTGACTGTACAGTATTTCAAATTCGACTTTTTTGGCCTACAATATGAACATGGTACATGTATGTCACTGTTCTTGCCGGGCTGTGACAAAGAAGTAGGCCCATCAAATTTAGGGATTTCCTTCCCCCTCTAATATTCTACTATACATGCTAGTTGGTGTAATGCCTAATGCTGTGTACTTCTCATAATAAAGATTAATTTTCTAAATATATTTTTTGTGCAATTTTAAATTATTTTGAAACCCCACATGATACACACCATAATTGACATTTGTATGTGGTGTTGAATAATTCACATAATGGGGCAGGGGGTTTGCCAAATTCTGACGGAAATTGATTGTTATGTAGGGTGTAGGTGGTCAGAAACTTAAATCTCCTTATCTAGTAGTCGTTAACCGCTTTTAATTACTGTACTGCAAATCTTGTAATGATGTTTCTTGAGCATTGACACATTGAAATATGTTTCTCTTTCTAATCTTAGCCAATCACAGAGCCCCGGGGCACTTGGTATCCATCAACAGTCGGTAACGTACTTCCTCAAGGGCAGCTAGGTCCGGGTCCAATGCCTGGGCCACCCTCGCAAGGGCCGCCGCCTGTGGGGCCAGGCTCCCACTCTGGCCATGCCTATCCGGGACGAATGCAGCCAGGTCCGGCTAGCCATGGTTTAGCGGCTGAGCTCTCGCGGAAGAGACCCCTTCCTGACAACAGGGCAGCTATTCAGCCAAAACCGTGTGTTGATCCTTCTGTTGCTAATGATAAATTAGATTAGCTATCAGAATGGTCATTAACGTCATTCTGAAAATCTTGCAGCGAGTTTACTGCACCGCCAGTCAGCAAGAAAAAGAAGAAGATGGCAGACAAGATCCTGCCACAGAAAGTTCGCGATCTCGTTCCCGAATCACAGGCCTACATGGATTTGCTTGCCTTTGAGAGGAAGCTGGATGCGACCATTATGAGGAAGAGGCTCGATATTCAAGAAGCGTTGAAGCGCCCTATGAAGGTATTGTTTAATTCAATCATTGTAACCACGGGATGGTTACATTAAACTAATCTAACTGAAAATTTGATAATTCCAGCAAAAACGCAAGCTGCGCATCTTCATATCTAACACTTTTTATGCTGCAAAGCCAGAAGGCGAGGTACACTAATTTCAGCATGCCGAGCAATTGTTCTTTTGGTTTCTGTCATCGCTAATTCACGCCATGAATCTTTAGGAAGGTGATGATGGTACAGTTGCCTCATGGGAGCTGCGGGTGGAGGGTCGTTTATTGGATGATGTAAGTTTTAATTCACAGTTGAGCTTTAGCCAGCATTTAAATACGTGATTTTAACCAAATACCTCGTTTGATTATATAGCCGCCCGTTGGGAAAAATGATCCGAATAAAGTGAAGCGGAAATTTTCGTCCTTTTTCAAAAGCCTGGTCATAGAGCTGGACAAAGATCTTTATGGGCCAGATAATCACTTAGTGGAAGTAAGATTAACGGTCTGGCATTAGCACTGTGATCGTCAGAGCAAACTGTTAATGGTGGTGGAACTTGATTCATAATTATAGTGGCATCGCACTCCGACTACGCAAGAAACTGACGGATTTCAAGTGAAACGTCCTGGTGACAAAAACGTCAGATGTACCATTCTGCTCTTGCTCGACTATCAGGTGAGTATCCCTTGTGCTTCAGACCCTGCTTAATGTGTAGATGATTTGTAAAATAATTGATTTTGCTTGTGCACGGCCATGTCCACTGTTCAAATTCCTGGGTTTATTTTGCAGCCTCTGCAATATAAGCTTGACCCGAGATTGGCCAGACTTTTGGGTGTACACACTCAGACCCGTCCTGTGATCATTAGTGCTCTCTGGCAGTATATTAAAAATCACAAACTTCAAGATCCCCACGAACGTGAATTCATCAGATGCGACAAGTATTTAGAACAGGTGATGCTGCTTGTAGCAATGCCGAGCTGCCAGTTAAGGTTTTCTTGAACTAGCATGCTCTAATGTAATATTTTTCCATAAAGATTTTCCAATGCCCAAGGATGAAATTTGCCGAGATTCCACAAAGACTCAATCAATTGTTGCACCCTCCAGACCCCATCGTAATTAATCACATAATCAGGTATATGTACGTTTACACCTTTTTAGATCTCGACTAGGTTAATTCTCACTAGGGAAAAGGTACCTTGTGAAACTTGTTTTATTTTTTATTAGTGTTGAAGGTCCTGATCAAAAGAAAACTGCTTGTTACGACATTGACGTAGAAGTGGTAAGTGAAGCGCTTCGCCAAAATTGTGCTGCTGTGAACTATTTCCTGAATATTTTATTCATTTGCATTTTATGAAAATTGTTTAGGATGACACCTTGAAAACTCAGATGAACAATTTCCTGCTTTCGACGGCCAGCCAGCAGGAAATTCAAGAGTTGGACAATAAGGTATAATTTAGATCTGTTACAATCTTTTAGCAGTCTTTGACCAGGATCTTGTGATATTTGCTGGGAAAGTCTTCTTGAGATCCAGTTCCATATTTCTGAATTTTGCTTTGATAGATTCACGAAACTGTAGAAACCATCAATCAGCTGAAAACAAACCGCGAATTCTTCTTGAGTTTTGCTAAGGATCCGCAGCAGTTCATTAACAAGTGGCTCATCTCTCAAACCCGTGATCTGAAGGTAAACCTTTATGACTGCCCATAATTTATGCCTTTTAAGAAAAAAACTAATATGGAAACCCTTACAGACAATGACTGATGTTGTTGGCAATCCCGAAGAAGAGCGACATGCTGAATTTTATTACCAGCCATGGGCTCAAGAAGCAGTGTGCCGGTATTTCTACAGCAAGGTACTGTGTCACGATAGCAACGTGAAAGACTTTCATTTTTTATTACAATCTAACAAGTTGTACGAACGTTTCATGATAGGTTCAACAGAAGCGGGCCGAGTTGGAACAAGCTCTGGGTATTCGGAATGCCTGAAATTATACTGGAAAGTTTTTGGATACTGGAAGCATCCAAGTTCCATAGACTTAGTCTCTCTTGGTGTATCGTTTATGTGTATAGTAATGTTGATTTCTAAAAGATCTACACTGGACGGTCGACTTAATGAGACGATTTTATCTTTTCTTACATTCCTGTTCTAACTGTCAACCATTTGGAAATTCCATTCTGTTCTATTCAGTTATCCCACAGTCTGCATGCTATGTAGTGGGGGATTAATATACCCACATTACCCTAGTTCCTTACCAGTAAGTCCGATGCATATGTATGCCCTGGTATGGCATAAGCACAGTTGTGGCCAATTTTAGGGCATTGTCCTGGCCTTTGTGCATATGATTGTGGAAGAACACGATAAACATAATAAAGATACCGACTAGGTAATGAAACTTGGGTCTCCAAAATGCAAGGCAGGTGATACCGCTAAGCCACCTACTCGGCGTTAGAACCGGTGCTTTCATTTGCTAAAAATGAGTGCGATAGGTGGTTGTTGCAATTTTTCTGCAACAGCTTCATTGTTCATGCAGATACTTTTAAATTACACTAATTTTTAACCCAGTGGATGGATGTACTGTACATCAGTTACTGACATTTTCTGAAGTGTGTTATGGAATCTGGGCGACCTTTAATCAGATTTTTAGCAAAATTGTGACTTAATGCCATGGTAAATATTCTGCAGAACATAATGTCGTTTCTCTTATTGTGATGAAATAAATACCTGTTGATGGAATTCAAAATTGAATGTTCAGATTTTTCTGGGTTTGCTTAACAATAATTTTTATTACGTGGGAATATTTTCAATCGCCTCCTGTTAGCACGGACGTGCGAAAACATTTGAACCTTTTTACAGCCATCTATTTGTAGCAACGAAATTTTTTAAACTAATCATGTGGAATTAACAAGTTTTCAAAAATGCCGCCATTTTTCCAGAGATGGAGCGCCATTGATTGCAGACGATTCCATCCATAGAATTTCCTGTTTGAACAGCAGGTAAACATGTGCTGTTGCTGTTTGGATTTTCAATGACAGTGGTTTAGCTTTTTGACAAAGATTTGCGAGAATTGTCTGTGCTTGTAATGAATTCATCGGAAATTCCAGCTGACGACCTTGTTGGGCATGTAGCAAGGACGCTCACACCCAATGAAGTAGCCAAACTAAACGGCGATACTAAGGTAATAACGGAGTTCAAACAGGCCAAATTGGAAAAGGAAGCCATGAAAAATTGGGATCTGTTTTACAAAAGAAATGGCACCAACTTCTTCAAAGATAGACACTGGACAGTTCGAGAATTTGAAGAGCTTTGTGGGAAAGTCAACAACGAGGTATAGTAAAAATACGAAGTGATGGAACTGGGTCAAATCTGCCGACCAATAGGGGCCAATCGCCTGTTGGCGATTGCTTTAGCCTAGTTGCGTACAATCAATGGACATTCACCGACTGAACAAACATGGAAGCGCTAATCGACAAGCTACATCTCTCTGATTGGCTAACCTCCAGTTCCATCACTTTGTAGTTCTACTATAGTCACATTCCTTGTCCTAGCTAGTTTGGCTGCATGTCAAGTAAGATCGAGTAAGATTTTTCGTTTTGTAATTCACAGAGTTCACCACTCAAAATACTGTTGGAGGTGGGGTGTGGTGTTGGAAACTTCATATTCCCCCTGATCCAGCAGGAATTGGGCTATTTTATCTATGCGTGCGACTTCTCCTCAAGGGCTATCCAGTTTGTACAGGTTAGTTGACACAATGTTTGTGTGTACTATGTTGATCATGATCATAGGTGGTATTATTTTGTAAGAACACATCATAAGGTGAAATTGCTGTTATCAAATTCTAATTTACTCGATTGTTTCTGTTTCAGGAAAATTCCTTGTATACCAAGGAAACGTGCTGCGCATTTCAGTGTGACATAACGAAAGATCAGCTAGCTACGAGGGTGCCGGAAAACGGTGTCGACATTGTTAGCATCATTTTCGTTCTGTCCGCCATTCACCCTGATTCAATGAAGCCAGCGTTGAAGAATATTTATCAGGTGGGCGTTGATCACTTATATTATCTTTTCGGAGATGTAAAAGAAAAATTATGACGTGCAATAGATGGCATCTTATGTTACATGAGTTTCATTCTCTCAAAATAAATTTGTGTACATTTTTTACAGGTTATGAAGCCTGGAGGACTCGTTCTCTTCCGCGATTACGGGTTGTACGACCAGGCCATGTTACGCTTTGCGCCCGGACACAAACTTAGGGAGAACTTTTACGTCCGCCAAGATGGCACTAGAGCCTACTATTTCTCCGAAGGTAAGTCGGACTTGACGTTCACATTGACTTGTTGCTTGGCTTGGTTCAGACTTGTTTGTGTAGTATATAGCTTTGTAGGTATTGCTGAATAATTATCATAACCAAACATGTCTTGTTTGTTTCATAATTGGCACATTAGTTGGTGCTTGGTAGTGCTTTATCTTTGCTCTTTGTGTTAGGGGTGGCCTCTTTGCTCTCTGGTTTAAAATGGTTTCTGGCACGCATGATTATGCAAATGAAGGCTTTGCGGTTGTTCCCAACACTTTGCTTTCTTGTTTATAGTCTGTTTGATGGACAAGAAGCTATTTTCTTAGTCGAAACACTTGGTTATTTGCGTTTTGTAGAAGCCGTGGCTAAGTTATTTGAAGAGGCTGGTTTTTTGGTGGAGTCCAATAGTTATGTGCAGAGACAGACAGTCAACTTCAAGGAAGGAATAAGTGTGCCTAGGGTTTATGTCCAAGGCAAATTTCGCAAACCCGCTTCTGAGAGTTGACAAACCCTTTATGGTCATATGGTTAGCTTCCTTAAACTTGTAGCCAGACTTTAGGTTGCTGCATTGGCATTATAACAGTTATAACATTTTCGTACCATTCTTCATCTTACATATTATGCAAAGCATTAAAGTGTTAAATGATTGTGAATTTTCCCAGAAATTTTGAAAAGTTTATTTGGTTTTGCTTGTCTATAAAACTTACCTTCGATTTCTTAATTTCAATGATCTGAACTGTAATTGCATGATCTTGTTTGTCAATATAAGCTTGTTTTTGACGAATCAATTTAGTTTTCTCAAAAATCGTCGATTTCGTCTGCAAAGACAACGAAATATTAGCAATGATAAAGAAATTTACATCAAAATATTCTGCAGCTGAAAAATTCGTTGAAAACCAAACCACATGACTGACCAAAGAAGAGGATGCGATTATTAGGTTGTTTGTTCTCGTTTTATTGGATGTTTTGTTTTCAGATCAACTTGATAATTTGTTCTTTATACGAATTTAATTCCGAGTTGTAATTAAAATAGTTACTTTAAAGTTTTGTTTTGTACAGACGCAGCATAAGAATTCAAAATGTATACTCTCGAGACAGTGATGTGATGGACGACATCATGAAACCATGATGAAACTATGGAACAATGGAATTAATTTCAGGTAAAAATCGCAGACTGTATAATCAAAATTTCTGGCTTCATTGGTACGTTGTTAAACATGTCATTCAATGTTAAATGTCATCGATTTGATTGGAAATAATGATTTTGGACAATGTTTTGAAGCGATGGATTGTGGGAATCCAGGGTGTGCTGTCAACTTTATTTGCGACATCTAACTTTTCCCCAATGGACTTGTGTTTGACATTTGGGACTATTAAAAATCTGGATAAAGACGTGGACCAATAAGTAAGATGATCTCACCTGAGGAATTAAACCTGTTATCGG
>JAQFYZ010002021.1:0-19210 GCA_034695085.1 Cylindroiulus punctatus
AATTTCGAATACCGAATTTGTGGTTTGCGGCCCAACCACTGTCAACCCCAAAACCCTTTCCAGAATGCTAACAGTGCATTCATCGTGATGACTGCATGCCCCCTTTCAGTGGCACCCAGAGATGCACCCATGTGTCATGCTGTCAACATTCCATCGTAAACTCGCATTGCTTTAATAATTATACGTATGAGGGCCACTCTGAACAACTGCTTCGTGGAAGTTGTTAAATTTCATAATCGTGAATTATTGGATTTCTAACGCTTGCTTTTTCGGGTGAGTCATTCGCGCCATTAAATGTTTCCCCAAATTTTCCAGCCATAACGGCAGAAGTGACACCCTTACTGGTTGGGGTGACGTCACAATCCTTTCCCTGGAACCCAGTCTTGGCTAACCATTGTGTTCACGGAAATTGCGAATCAATTTTATTGACCAGAACATATTTTTGGATCTTTAAAAATGTATTGCTGGTGGAGACATACATGTATACTATACTGACAGTCACCATTTTCCAACTTGGTGTACGTACATGTACATGTACTGTACTAATCAGTATTTCCGCACAATATGTTATAGCTTTGGAACTGTCTAGGTATCATCGATAAAAATAATCTACTTCGGAATATGCCCTGCGTCATATGTCGATAATTATCAATTAGAACCATAATTGTCTGGCATTCAAGAATGATACCTGTCTTAGATGTCATATCACATTTTCGTTTTTGGATTCACTTAGCCTTATTATTATTTTGCTGATCTAATCACTGCAATCACTGCTCGTTGAAACAAACTTTCTCATAGTTTGTCTGATAGGTGAATATTCTGTAGCACACCCAATCAAAATATGAAAATTACTGTTTCATGGAGACTGGTAAATGCTTCCTACGCAGTTCCATCTCGAACAAGTACGTGATATTAACGATGTATCGTTTTCAGTCCATTTGCTGACTTATTATATTAACATAGGATTTTATTAGTAAAATGCTTCGATATACAATATGAAAATTGACAAAAAATTGGTTGTTAATAGTGTATCAAATGTGGGTCGCTAACACGTGAGAAAACACGTTTATGTCGATAATGGTTCTGTAGAAATCTGGAAATTATTTCAGAATTAAATCAAGATTCTGCCAGCATATTGTAGTTTTTATTATTTCCCTGGATTGGTTTTGATGCTGATTCATTCTGAGTGTGTTATGGTTAAGTGAAATGCCAATACTAAACCCCAACTTTGGTCTTTTCTGGTTCCATTCTGGCTGGTAATGTTTGAAGATAACCTCAAATTGATGCTGTATATGACCCATTCCTTCAATCGAGGTGTCGTACCTTCATTCCCTTTTTATTGCTCGGTTGGCTTTTAATTCCCGTCTCAGTTGGCCATCTTCCAATCGCCAACTTCATCTATTGCTGTATTTGGAGAAATTGGTCGTCGTTTATTAAGACTTATTGATATCTGATGCAGGATATTGGAAAACGTCACCTTATGGACCCTAGAAATTTAGGAGATGGTGAAAGACCTAATAGCTGTCATTTGCTACATACAACACATGATGGACGAAAAAACGTTGGCCGAGAAAGAAAATAAATACAGCATGATAATGGACGCCGTTATTGCAGCTTGATTTTGCCATCGGATTTAGTAATTTATGTCTCGGCTCATAAATTCTGCGTTAGCTTTAATAGCACCAGAAAAATAGAATATAGTCGATAACTGATATGCCAATAAAATATATAACTCCTTGTGGTTTTATGCGCTAGACAGGCTTCATCTAAATATATAGAAATTTATAAATTTTGCAGTGATATTAGAAGGGATTGGTTTCCTTCAAGGAATGACAATATCTAATTTTCTTTTAATCTTCTTTTTTTTCAGTATTTCATCCAATTCATGGCATTTAAAATGACTGCACTTTGAACTGCACTGATGGACCTCGAGTATCTGACTGCTGTTTCCAACGATTGCATGATTGTTACATCACTGTGTGAGAATAAAACGACATTTTAAGAAATTTTTGAGCCAACGTGTATCCCAGTAATGGTAAGTCAAATCTGTAATTAATGTTTACAAAGTGCATCATAGTGTGTGGGCAATGATTTAAACTCATGCTTGTTTTAGCTTAGTCCCCACTAATGTGTTACCACAAGTTGATAAGTCCTTCTTTAATTTCAATCTGCCATGCATTGTCTTATCCTGCAGTGCAGAAAATTATTTTCAAGAAAGAAATTTAGGCAGATCATTAATAAGCTGCAAGAGAGAAAATTTCCTTGCGGCACGCCAGATCGCCAACTACGATACTTATCAAACTGTTCGGCATGATTGATATCGTCAGATCATCCGATAATAACGACTCGTTTATAATTCAAGACAACTTGATCAGAGTCGTGCAAGTTTGCTCAAGCTCTTGGAGCAAGCCTGTCACGCTGCCATCTACAGGGCAGGACGTAAATATATTATTCATTTGCGTCTATGTAATTCTCTCCGGAGCACTGATATCTAAATTAATTAATATTCAAATGATATTCATGGCTTGGCAATTTATAGCTTAATGTGCTCAATAATTCATGGCCTATCTCGCAACTTTATCACACGAGGATGTCTTCCACCGCTCGATTCTGCAGCTGAATTATAACTGCAGCAGATCTGTCATGATAAAATTTGCCTTTGATGCGATATTTATTTCGCTCTTGTGGACTTTTTAATTCATTTGATTATCACCCTTATCACACATCTGCATAACGCGATTTAATATTAAGGTCATGCCTGCCTTCTTATTTGAATAATGGCTGTAAGGAGTTCTTGTAATGTTTCAAAATTATCCTTATAATGTGATAGAAGGAACCTAAGACCATTTGGATATTAACATCACGCGGTGGTGATTCTGCCAAGGTTCCTGATGTGCCCATTATTATTGGAATTCATTATTTTAGTACAGTATAATTTTTATAAGTACACTGTATATGTAGGTTAAAATACTGTACTTGTGAAGGCATTCAAATTGCTTCGTCAGTTCCTCAATTTTTCCATGAACAAACCGTTTTTCCA
This sequence comes from Cylindroiulus punctatus, assembly GCA_034695085.1. Classification (NCBI taxonomy): domain Eukaryota; kingdom Metazoa; phylum Arthropoda; class Diplopoda; order Julida; family Julidae; genus Cylindroiulus; species Cylindroiulus punctatus. The sequence continues at coordinate 3,041 of JAQFYZ010002021.1, forward strand.
CAGGGACATTTTTCCAAGTCATAATTTCAAACCAAAATTGTAATTCATTTCCACTGCAACAAAATGCATGACATGCAGTGTATCACAAAAAAAATGTTGTCAGTTTCGCTTCTTAATGTTAAGGCAATCATGTAAATCTGTTTCACTTATCGTTACTTGACTTGACTTTACTTGCGTTGAGAATTGGAAAGGGGTGGTATAACTCAAGGCACCTCGAAACCAAGCCATTCTACTCAACGTTTAAATAGCATGTAAACAGTATGAACAGGCTAGACGTGAGCATGCTACTTACTATTTGCTGCATTAGTGGTAAAAACTAATCCCAACTGATGTATTAACAAACTCGAATTGACCACACCCCCAAGGTCTTCCCTGCTTTTATGAAGCAGTTGATTCTGGGTGTTTTGAACCATGTTACTAAGGCAAGCCATGGAAACGAACATGGAAATGACTTGGTGTAATATACTGTATAACGACCACGTACCGTTTTATCTTAGCACGATTCGTGCATGTAAACATTTGGTTGAATCGCAATTTCTGAGCAGTTTAAACATATTTGGACTTGACATGAAGATCAATATGATTGTTGTAATACCCTGAACGACATGAGCATTCTATCTTACCACGATTCGTGCATGTAAACATTTTGTTGAATCTCTATTTTCGAGCAGTTTAAACATATTGGAACATGACATGAAGATCAATATGGTTGTTGTAATACCCTGAATGTCGTGCAATCTCGAGCAATTGCACATTTGTACACACTGTACCAACTCACGATGGAGTTGTATTTGGACCACTTCGTCCATCTTTCATGGCCACTTTGAGAGCAAATCTTTCTCGGAGCTGCCTCTAATTCCTCGACTAGCTCGCAGCAATTGTTTAAAAGTTTGCGGTTCGCTCATGCGGTTAGTTTGATGATCATTTGGCGAGCGTTTAATGGCTTCAGCACTGCCCTGGAGCTGTTCCACCATGACGCACTGCCATCCCATTTATTGTCGCCAAAATTGGAGTTGGTGCCATTATGACAATTCTATCGGCTCGTTTTAGCATTAGCTGTAGTATTGCAGTTTTTCGGCATCTGCCAATGGTATCATTAGGACGCGTCTTCGATATCATTTGAACAAAAGGAAAGGCAGGGGGTGGGACGTTAGTCGCTACAAAAAGCCATCATTTTTAGTGGAGGCCTTCCGCCTCCATGGCCCTAACCTCCCCTCCATGGATTTTTCTGTCCGCTCTATCTTCGGCTTTTGTTTTCTGGCTTATTCCGCCATCAAATCGCGCAGATATAGATAATGCATGGCTTCCCTCGGCCGATAATCTATAATGATACTTACCGCCCAAATTAACAAGACTTTTATTACCGTTCACGGGATTCTGCCAAATGGAGAAACGCTGTTTAGGAAACTTTCTCCAATATCTGTTTGCGGTGGCTGGATTGGCATTGATTCCATCGGATCCGATGGCCTACTTAAAGGGGGTGGGGGATGCACTGTCTTCACGTTCATCTTATCTCCTAATTAAAGTGTGGCTCTGTTCCTTTTTCCCAACTCATTCCCTCGCCAACTTGTACCTACAGGATCTTGATGGAGCTGGAACTGCTGGTTGTTAGTTTTCGGCAATATCAGTTCGCATAACTGTTCCACGTTGCATTTGGCATAACACTGCTGATGCTGTAAGCGTGAAATTGTTATTTACATAAAGTTTAGAAATTGGGTTAAGGCTGTTTGAAAAGGTCTGCCCACTATGCGCAGCATGGATTTGACAAATTAATTCAAACACTAAATTTATTGCTTATCATGTGGAATTTTTAATCTACAATTTGTATACCTTAGAAGATTCTTAAAGTGGCGAATTACGCCCTTTATTAATTTAAAAATTGTAAATGAAAGATGACACAAATGTGAAATTGAACGCGTTGAAATTTTTAGCAACTTCATTTTTTTATATTAATAAACGACGTACTTTAAGAACTTCCAAAATGTCGTCCTCGTAACCAAGACAATTGCTAATGGTTTAAGAATGTATGCATGAGCACCTGGTAATATTTTCGGTACATTTAATGAGGGTAACACATTATTTGCATCGTGAGCTATCGAGGCTAGGAATTTTATGAGCACCCTGTACTTAAGAAAACGTTCAAGTATTGTCATCACAAGTTAGGGATTTTCAGACCAACTCGACCATTGTTTAAATTATTCTATTTTTAGAAATGATTTAATTTTTATCAAAATTCGATGAACAATGAGGATTTTAACAAGCACGTATTTAAAAGGAAGCACGATGTAGGCGAATTGTTTCGCAAAATTTCTGAAAAATGTTCGATTATAACCCTTGTTGTAATTTGAATGATCATGAATTGGTTTAACATATATAATTTATTGGTTTATCATGATATACTATTTGCATTAAAATGGTTTGTTATAAATTTTATAGAACAGATTTTCTTACATTTTCCTTCACATTGGCCTTTACCTTAGCTGTTCCGCCACTATGAACACCAATTACCATCCGAATTTTCTGGTAATAAAATATCTGAACATCACCTCTTGAGAACGTCCGCATTTGAAAGAACCTTTGCTACCCCCAATTGAGAGAATGACGAAGTTTTCTGGTGACATCAATTGAGCGAATGTTCAAAGCATTCTTACTCTAGTTGCAACTGATGTGCTAAAATATTAAATTTAAAACATAAATTATAGGACAACCAATTTGAACTTACAACGTTATTTCCCTGATAATTAAGTTACAAAGTTTCAATAAATGAACATGTAGCTTCCGGCAATCTGTATTTATATTGCTTAGTGCATCTGGATTTTTCGGTTTAATTTATTTCATTGTTATTTTCAAATGTAAACTGCAGCCCTGCTCTGATGACTTTCTATTTCACATGGTCCTAACCTGACCTCTGTCTTTTGGGAGCAAATGAAAAATCGTGCTTTGTTGACCCTTTAGGCAAAAGAACAATTGGCTGCCCATTGTATTTCTACTTCGTCCAAAGGTAAATACACTTCTGTTTACGCCCTGAAGGGGCACGATGATTGTTGCATCAAAGAATGACATTTGCATTGCATGAGCGATCATGTACCCTTCAGTTTCTATAGACATGCAAGGTTATTTAAACATTTTTATATGCCATATTCGGTTACCCACTTGGAATTATGATATAGTTTACTTTCGCTGGAGTATTTCCTCAACGTTAAAAAAATCTTTGAACAAATATTGAACACATTTTGTGGACAAAAGCGGAGTCACGTGATGTCTACTGGACATGGATGGCATAAACAGTTATTGGAAACTCAGGTCATGAAATCATGATGACAATACCGTCAGCCTTTGATGACATTTACTGCGCATTTTGAGCACTTAGATTCCCCCAATAATTTTTTCTGTTTATTATTAGTTTATTACGTACTTATTTTCTGACCCTTTCATGCCCTCTACTTGTAAGTTGAGCCTGTAAAGTTGTCAATGAGTTTTGAAAAATGCTAATGTTTGTCCGAGATCCATAATTTCTGCTCAATACTTGGGGGAGTGCAGAATAAAAATAGGTGTTTTTTGAAAATCACATCTTGATGAACGCTCACGTATTCTAAAATCCATTGGAATTTTTAAAATGGATGTAGTCCAGAATAGTCCCTGCTCCATTAGAGGAATCTTCATGTTACAAAACTACTTATGCATAACACAAAACAGAAATGATACCTGTCTACTTGTACAATTGTAGCTGTAGGAGTTTATCCTTATTTACTGGATTTTTATTTTTTCGTCTTTGGAGCTTTGCTGCCCCTAAGTGCCAGGCAATCACTGCCAGCTCATGAGCCTTCAGGTGAAACCTACAATATCAAGGTCTATAACCCCTTATTTCTTACACTAAGTATAGAATTAGAGTACAATGTATGTCAACTCTACCGTGCTGAAGAAGTAGTATTGTAATAGTTTCATTTTGAAGCTTGCAATTAGAAGTTCCCATTTGGAAAACAAATATGTGTTAAATATATTTTTTTAAACATATATTATTTATATATGGATCATATGCCGAAATTGGCTCAATTCCATATATGAATAATATATTATAAATGTTATCATTATATATGTAAAGTATTTTGAATGAAATAAATACCTGCAATATATTCTATCATGCATAGAACATATGTTGTACATATATGCAATACATAATGGGAATATGTGGTAAATATTGTTAATAGGAAAAAAAGCAAAGGCAAGTATTAATTACGTCAGCCCCTGCATGTAACTTACAATTCCAAAGACAGCAGACGCCATGATTTTGGTGAAACAAATGCAATGATTGGTTGGCATTGCAACTTCGCATTGCAGCTGACATCTTCCACACACAGTTAGAACATATTTTTTTCGTGTATTTGAAGTGCAAGTTTTTTTCAGAAATGTTATTGATTTGTTCACCACCCTGTTAACGCCGAGGAAAAGGCCTGTTCAAAAACTGACCACTGATGCTCGAAGTCGCCAGTAATGACGGAAGCCGCCTCTGGCAAGAGTGGCATCAAACAAAACTCGCCGCCCTCAGCCTCCTTGACCACCAACACCAGGCTCATTATTTCCGAAACGAAAAAAAATGGACATAATTGGGGGATGGGCCATGCGGGCCACGGCTTACACACCGGCAAAATCATCCGTCTAGTTTTATTCCAAAAAAAAAAAAAAAAAATTCAAGCACTTCATCCTCTGTCATCCTCTGGCCCTCATTTTTAATGACGATCAGGGACATTAATTTTTGCGCGCCAAAGAAGGGCGGCGCTCCATCCCCCGGCCTTCCTGGCGTCGTCTCCATTATAACCAACTGTTCCTACTTCCATCCACGATTTAATACGCGATTTCCTGTTGTGCTGCCACGCTCTAATAACAAGGAGATTGGGTGGTTGGGACGCAATCGAACGAATCGCCTGATTCAATTTGGGCCCCAGCAGCGCCCCCACTCGGCGGTGGGGGGAACTGTGGCGGCGCTAAAAGCCAATTTCTTGAGCGATTTTCCCGCATTACTTTTATTGGGGCATCAATCTTGCGATCCTCCCCCCATCGAATTTGATCAAATTTAATGAAAGCAACTGCGAATCTAATCTGAAAATCTCGCCTTTTTGCACCTGACACGTGCGTTTTGGGGTTATTACCACGTGGCGCTCGTTAGGCACCGAAATGTAACAAGGGGCCAATCCCCCCAGGAGCCATTGCCGAATCCACTACGGCGCTCCTGCCTTTCATTGACTGGTTATACACTTGATTCGCTTTCTGCACCGCATCCAAAAGGCCTTACCTCAAAGCGCATTTTATCGGTGCCATATTTCACCTGGGAAGAATGCAATGGCGATGCTGAGTGGAGACTTGTCGGACACCCTGTAATACGCATCAGGGGTCACAACCCCGATTTGCAAGATTCTCGCGGGATCTGGCAACTCTGGAAATGTCAGGAGTTTGGAAATTTTCAGGTGTCAAGAATGAACTGAGCAATAACCAATGGGAGCGATTTAGCTTATGGATTAGGTCTTCCAGTATTGAGAAAGCCACGCCCACGATGCATGTGATGGCAAAAAATGGCTTTGCACGAAACAGGTTGAAGAATTCTGGTTGTCGGTTTCAATTCCCCACTACTGTTCTTTTGTTGAACATGGCAGATTGTGCCAAAATATTGGCAAGAAACTCCTATCTGGAAATATGGTTAAAGTTGCCCGAAGGTGGGCAACCACACATGACATGTGCAAGCAGTGATTGCCTGCTGAAGGAGTCATAATCATGATTAACTATCTAATCTCATCTCCATGCAGAATTTCTCTTCTCCAGCGGATCATATCGATTATTCAAAGCACAAATATTGTATGTCCAGTTTTGAGCAAAGTTTGGGGTTTCCTTTAACATAAATATTGTGTGGCCAACGAAGCTTTGAAAACTTGAAGAAAGAACATAATCACAATTTCATTAATGGTTTAACCACAGGTGCAGTCTTTATACACATTGCATGTCTTTTTTGCAATGGTACTGCACATACTGTAACTCTGGTCAGGGCACAACTATGGTATGTCAGCCAAGGTCAAATCGTTGGATGCAGGAAATTGAAAATAATGTTGTTTGCCTACATGAATCTGCATAGTGCTTTATTTAAGACAATAAAATGATCAAAGTTGTACATACATATATTGCCATACTCACCTGAGGCCACGTAAGAATGATGAAATTATTTGAAACATTGGTTTATCAGGGTTTTACGCCCCTCCCCTCCCTGATAATGGTTAATCAGGATTTTATCAATATAAAACTATGTCTCGGACATAAAATTATCTGCAAATTAAGACCCATTGAAAGTGCGTTGTGACTTTGGGGACACCGTGCATAACATTTCAAGAAACAATTTATCCTTTCGTAATCAACATATAAAAATAATTTTTTTGTTAACATTAACAGGGACTTTCGTTTTTTGGCACGCGCTGTTGAAAACTTATAGAAATGGATATGATATTAATAAAAACGGTAATTCTATGTTTCACCTCTATTTTGCTTTATGGGCGATAGATGGCAGCACCTGCCATCTGAATGGGAATATAAGAGATTTACTGTCGTTGGCAAAATAAAGAATAGCTGGAAAAATTGTAAAAACGAAATGTCTTTTCATTTCATATAGCGCAGGAACTGACTATCAATATACACTTTAAATTAAAACATTTAGTTTCATTTAAAATGATCATATCTGTCCAAAACTATCAAAATTCAATTGCAAAACATCACTCTCAGTGGGCTTTAAACCATCCCTGTTTCAAGTTCATGTGCCATTGATACGAAATTCTGGATGTCCACCGTTTCGGGCTAGGCCTTTGATCCCAGCAGCGCCAATCGATGGCTGGATTAATTAGGGATTATTGCCAGCCACGCCATTTTCAATTCCGCCCAGGGCCTTCGTGACACGTTTAGTAGGAGTAAGCTGTAATCAGGCGCCGATCGTGCTCGGCTGTTCACTTATTAATTTCGATGCAAGTTTAATAGACGTTTAGCGCTGCTCACCGTCTTGTCCATATTCGTAATTATCCCGCAAGCTCCGTAATTAGCTGGCAGAATGCAGTCGCCTAATTACAAAATATCCGCAATCGTGCACGCCTAAGCCTGGCAGGAATCCTCACACACGTGGATATCGCCATCAAGTGATGAGCACATTTGGAGGGCCATTGTATCCACCGGTTGGGCCTTCTTAAAAATTCGTGCCCCAGATAACAATGACTTACTCGAGTAAGTCTATCGCGGGGTTCAATGCCATTTTCTGGCTCCATCAATCCATATATTGATTAGGTTTGGATTTGCTTACGCTCGGCCTGCATCCACCCTAAGTGTCTCATTATAGCTTGCTGTCAGTACTTACCAGAACCATTTTCCGGATTTGGCAGACGCGCGACACCGATTCACCGCCATTGTTGATGGATTTTTCATAAGCAATCCAGCCACTTCCGGCGGCTCAATGTGACGTCACCAGGCCGTAATGTCCCTGTTTGAAATGCATCTTCTTCCCTGGCTGGGGTGCATATATTTACCCAATGCCAGGAAATTGATCCTTTTTTGATTTCGTGGCCTATCTTAGAGAGCATGCTGCAGAAGAGTGATCACTGGCATCGTGATCAATGCTACACCATAAATGTAGCATGATCAGTGCTGATCGGATCACTCGATTTAACTAAACACCGATGCAACAACATGATGCAACAAACAAATGTATATAAAGTTTGATTAATGACACGTATGACAGACTATGCACATATTCGATAACATATCCATGCTATACAATATGCTGTACAATTGTACAAACATTATTTGAGGTGCAAATACAAGAGTTATTATGTTCATGGTTTGGAATAAGTGAAGCAGCAATTATTTGAAGATAACATTTTCATAAATGAAATAAAGCAAACAGAGCAATGATTGCTATAGTAGAACCACGAAGTGATGGAACTGGGCTGAAAGCGCCGACAAATAGAATCCAATCGCCGGTTTGCGATTGACTAAGTCTAGTATTTCGCATACAGCGCCACTGGTGAGAGGAAGGAGCTCAACAAAAAAAAAACATTGGAGGCGCTTCAGCTCGAGGCGTCAGCCATTTTCCTTTCAACAACTGAAAATCAGGAATCCATAATCGATAAGCGACACCTCTCTGATTGGCTGTCCTTCAGTTCCATCAGTTCGTGTTTCTACTATAGTAGATTATACCTTTAGGATATGCTTTATTGCTTTACTAAATTGCCTAACTAGATGCACAACTAATCTGAAATATACTAAAAAGTCGACAATTAGGCTTAATCCCCTTTCCCATTCAATTAACTTAGTGGTTATTAACAAAAAATTGGAAAAAGTAGCCTGCAATGTACAGGTTTATTAAAAGTATAGTAGGGTTTCACACATTAGAATTTCGATCAATAATTCGAATTTAACTATAATTGATAAATTAAATGAACATGAAAACGTCCAAGTTTAAATTACTACAAATATTCGATGTGTTCTTCATGCCATGATGCAGTGAAAATTCTCTTCTGACACTGCCAAATTGCGATATGTTGCACATCGTGCTGACACCTGGTGTGTAGCGGATTTGCTCAAAAATTGGTGAATTTCTCTTCGTTCGTTCGTTTGTTTTCATGTTACAGGTCTATAAAACCGTTTATTAAAACCTCACGCATCTTTTACAATACAATTACCATATATGGTAAATGAACAACTTTGCATGCACATTTTAATTCGGATATTGGGGGTGTTGATTCCAAATACACGTACGCCTTCTTGATCAGCGTTGTCAGTTCGCTAGTAATTTATGGCAGTTTGCAGTTTTCATCAGTTTGCAATCCGGTTTTTCTTCCACATGGGATGGCGAGTATGTAAAAGCTGATTTCAGTTCATTTTATTATGCACGTTGTCACAACGCAGTTCATCCACGTCAAGCATCTGGACGCTCACTTATACACGATCGGAGTCGGCGAAAGCGATTACACTCCTTACTTGTCATTGATGACCTGCTTGCCGATGACCCTGTGCGAACACGAATCCGTTCCATGATTGACATGTTTACCAGCCGCTGACCGCGTCGCTACTCCCTCGAAAATTCGATTGCATCTGGGAATGGGGAATCCAGTACTGTCCCTACCCCTAATCACGTTGGATGCCACATTCGCCTGTCACATTTCCATTGAGGAGAAGAATTATTTTGGGGGAAATCGACTGCCACCCCCGCGTCAATATTTTCTTTGGGCACATTCTGTAATCCCCAGTGCTGGAACAACACGAGCTGCAGCCCACCTGACGTCCAATCCACATAGATTCAGTTTTTTTCTTTTTTTCTTCAAATAACTGTCAATCTTAATGGATGGATGTACCAGTCAAATTAAACCCACTGCGGAATAATACCTTTCCCATCGCTTCGGTTATTTTCGATCTGTTGATGCATGCACCAATCGATGACCGCCCATGGCCTTCCAGAATGGCTTCGCTAGGTAATGAGGCTGCTGGATGGGAAAAAATGCACAAGTGGGCACTTAATTGTCCGGGAACTGTTGACTCAACAGTTCCTCACAAAAGGCCGAGCGGCCCTAAGTGGCGGACCCAAATTGCAGCTTTCCGCTGTTGAAAATGCAACAAACGAGCTGAGGAGCCCTGCTGCCCTTTGCAACGTGGATAATCACAATTGCTTTTGGGACATTTTCCAATTTGGAGGACTAATGAGGTGTCGGTGGGGTATCTGGCCATTGTGCATTTGGCTGTGGTGGTTTTTTGGAACAGTTTTTAGTGACCGTAATTACGTCGGGGTTTCGCCACCCCCAGGGAGGTCCGGCCACATACGTGCCACATGCTGTTACGATACTAATAAAAGTAGCTAAAAATCCAATTTTGTTCTAATAATAGTTCTGCGGGGAAGAATGTAGCCATTGTAATGGCGTTCGGAACTTGAGGCAGTGTAGCTAACAGTGGGACGTGACAACTAATGTTGACAGAGACACAGAGTTGCTGTACTACTGAACAGTCCCTGCTCCGCCATAGATACTATGGGAAAGTGGGCTTCTCCAAATGGCTCGTAGGCTGGCAATGATTGCCTAGCGGAGGGATAGCTGAATATGGAAATGTTATTAGGATTAGGTTGGGCCCAAAATCTTGGGATTTTATTCCATTTTAAGGGGAACATCTTTCTGCCTCACCCTGTATACATGCACCGGTAGCTGAGATATTTGAATAACGGATTCGTTTCCATCGAAACGTGTACAGCAAATTAAAAGAAATCGCTGCGCATTTAATTACACTTCTGTTCATAAATAAGAAAATGCAAGATTGGCGGGTAAATTAATGCTTTTTCAGTTATGCATTAACATTTACTCTAGAGACACGAAGTCATCAAAAAGGAAATATTCACTATGGTGCATAGACAATAGTTGGCATAGACATGTTTTCAGTATTGTAATGAAGCACGACTTCAATTTGGTTACTTTATGCTATTATTTACACTTGATTGTTCTAATATTGATAAATCATATTTTATACATGTAGTACATATATTGTGAGAGGCTCTTAATTTGTCACGAACCGTCATACATGAATACATTCAATGTTGTAAGTTGGCCAAAATTTGCAATTGTGATGGTCATGACCACTAATAAGGTCCTTGTCGTACGTTGGTCTCCCAAAAGCCATTGCAGAGGATTATCAATTTGATATACCAGTGTAGATGGTCTTATTCATCACTATCACTTCTCGTATCTTTTAAGATGCTGCACTTAGCTTTTACACGCTAAGGTGTAATACGCGTTTCCGTTCACTTACAGCCATTGGCCAGATTACTGACTTCATCCGGAAGTGGCAACAATGCCTCGTCCATTTGGAAGGGCATTAGTTGAAGCTGGCCATTCTTCCTACGCCATCTATGGCTCTTTATTCGATTGGGTTTCCATGCTTGGCGATTTTGCTTAACAGATTTACTTTGTCATAATTGAAAGCGTGTCGAGTAATCAGTGACGCAACTTGTTGGCTTAAATGGAAGGTAATGGTTTTTATCCAATCCTTATCGACTTCAATACAGGCTGCTTGGACAGTGCAAATAGGCTACATGTAATTTGCAAATAATATGTCAAAGCAGGTTTGTTCTTTATCAGGCTCAGCAAAATGAAGTTGAAAATAGTTATATGGGGAATTCAAGTTTAGTGACGTCATCATCTTAGGGGAAGGGAATTAGCCAAATGATGGTTTGCTTAAACAGGAATTATCATTTATCGTAATGGGGTGCATGCAAATGAGTGCTGTTAGTGGGAGGAGGAGATGGTAGGAATGTTGATTTTCAAATAGCATAGTACGGAGTGGGTCAGAAACAATGGGACAGTATGGTGCAGTACAATTCAATCTGTTAGTGAATATAATTTGGTAGGGAGTGGACTGCATCATCATTGTTAAGGCCCATTGAAAGTGATTTTTTGCAATTGAATTTTGATAATTTTGGACAGATATGATAATTTCAAATAAAACTAAATGTTTTAATTCGAAGTTTATATTGGTAGTAAGTTCCTGTGCTATATAAAATTAAAAGACATTTCGTTTTTAGAATCTTTCCGAATTCTAGATCTCTTATATTCTCATTCAGACGGCTGGTGCTGCCATCTATCTCTCATAAAGCAAAATAAAATGTCAAACGAAGAATTATCGTTTTTACTAATATCCTATGCATTTCCACAAGTTGCCAAGAGCACATCCAATAAAATGCAAATCCCTTTTAATGTTTTCAAAAAAAATATATATATTTAAATATGTCGATATCAGGAAAGGAGAAGTTGGGGTTCGCAATTTTGTGCAGGGTGTCCCCAAAGTCACACCCACTTTCGATGGGCCTTAAATTGAATGTCTTGTCTCATTAGACTGTCCTTTGGAAGAGAATTCAAACGTCTGATGGTATGCAAAAATAATACCAAATGGAGTGTGCAACGCCGCTGGTGGCGCTGCAAGCGACCACTATCATGGCGGCTAAAGTAGGATGAACGCCTTACTTGCAATGGAAAGTTTTAAATTTTTTTTCAAACACGTTCACAAATGCAAGCTAATTAATATTTTTACTGTTTTTGACTGACTTTATGTTGTCCAATAATACCTATTGCTGGTATTTGATGCAGTGCGTGTTTAAGTTTTCGCCACAAGGGACACATACATACAGATCTGTATAGTATTTTGTCATTTTTTACATATGTTGCTGGTCTTGCAGGATGCGATATGCAGAATTTTGGCATTTTTGTCAACAAATGGAGCACTCTGTGTTGCTGGCAAATTTAATAGTTTCCGGAAAAGTATTTGCACATGACTTACATAAGCAAAAGGGCATGTGCTAGCCCCAAGCATGCAAAAGTTCTATAACGAAAGTTTGAAATGATAGAACTACATAAATATTATAATCATTAGAATTAGAGAATTTCTACGAATTTGTCAGTTGAATTCCGTTTGTCAAACAGTTCGGTTGTGCAAATATATTGCTGTTTCAAGAGAAAGAATAAAACAGTTATTTCGCCAAAAAAGCGAGTTTAAAGCTCCAAAGATAAAGAACAGAATTAGTGCTGACTATTGGGAGTGTGCAACGCCACTCGTGGCGCTGCAGTCAGCCATTTTCATGGCTGCGAGAGTAGGATAAAAGCCTCAAATGCAATGGGAAGTTTTTCCTTTTCCCCAAATAAGCTCGTAAATGTAAGCTAATTATTATTTTAACGGTTTTGACTAACTCTGTGGTACCCAATAATACTCTTTGTTAGTATTTAAAGCATTCCGTATTTATTTTTGGGCCACGAGCCTGAGTTTATCGAACTTCGCCATGTTATTTGATGATAGTATCCTACTTTCATGGGAGCTTACTCGACTGCCACTAGATGGCGACCCTTTCGCTGCACACTCCCAATTGCTAACTGCCTGGCTGGATTATCAACGAAATTAAGTGCTGCTATCGACCGGAACACCCTGTACTCGAAGTCTGAGCAGCTTATTGATCGTCGTATAAAAATGTTGTTTTATGCCCTGCTTGGGATCTCGTATACAAGGGCCTGTGGACCAGCTTTGGTCTATATTGCACACAGTGAAATGACCGTTTTTATGGTTTTGCGAGGCGATCCGTGCATACCAAACTAGTGTTTGTAACAGAAAATCAGTTTTTGCCGATCGTAAAACCGGACGTGGCGATGGTCACTTTTTCCGGTTTCGGCGGCTAATTTGATGAAGATGGCCCGTCTCAATACCGCTAGTGGAACGTTACGGTTATCGCCCAAAATCCCTCTCCACACTGAAATTAAAGCTTATTTTCGAGCCTTGCACTGATGCGACGTGCTCCAGACTAAGCTGTTAATATGCCCAAATAACGCGACGGGGATGCAACGACCGGAAATTAGCCATACTTGGATCGGTCGTTAGTTCCAGGGCACGACTAAGCCGGCTCGTTGCGCCAATCATATGCTCGTAATCCCTCGACAATGTCCAGTTAATAATGGGGACCCAGCTAGGATTAGTATTTTAATTAATTGGACGGTGTTTGGGCCAGGTGCGTGCTTGCGAAAGTTTGGCCAAAGTTTTAAACTGGTCAGCTGACCATTCGTACTTTGCATGCAATGGTCAATCTTGTACAGTTGAAGTCAGAAACCGACTTGAACTGAATTGCATTGCAATGATTGCTGCCCCTTGGAGGGCGGCAATCACTGCTAGCTACCAAAATAACATAAACAATCGCCTTTGAATTAGAATGAAAGCTATCGCGGAAGGCGACAATGAAAGGAATGTGTGGTATGTTACAGAGTATGCCCTGCTCCAAATGCACACCATATTTATTTCAACCCTACAAGTTTATTTGTAGCTTTATTTTGTACGGCTGGATTAGAAACTCGAATTTACCACCAAGGCAAGGTAAAAACGTTAAATATTGGTTGTATGGATTTAATCGCCTACCAAATAGTGATTTCGTACCAACTTTAAGGTGTTGAGTTGTTACCAGGTGTGGACTCTAAGATGGGGGTTCCCCTAAGGTGTCCCTTAAGTTGGGAAAATGACCGGTGATGTGTCTTTTTAATTGGAATAAAATGGAAGCTACGAAAGAATGGCTAAATATTTAAGGAATCTAGGATATACTACAGGTTTTGCTCTGAATCTAATGGCAGCAGCATATACAGGGTGTTTCAAAAAAAATCATCCGATCTAGTGTCTGTACATGTGTTCATTATGTTACAGCCGTTACAGCATTGTAGTCCAGCAGTGCGTCTTCCCCCCCTCCCCCAAATCTAGAAAAAATGTTGAAAAAATACGAAAAACTCTCTTAATCTTGCTTTTTGCCTCATTGCAAATAACAGGATTTCTGGACATATTACTGCCTTCAACCGGACATTAATAATTTTTGAGTTGTGTAACTGTTGAAGTGCTTGTGCAATCATATTGTTGCTAAGTTTTAACACTGTATGTACAGGGGGTAGACAAAGTGACTAAAACATGCATCTTCATAACCTTGGAGGGACACCATTCCTTCTTAAATGTGTTCTTACAGGTGTTGAATAGTCCATAAAATAATCTATGTTGTGTTACTGGAATACTTTAGTTGTTTTGGGGATACTGGAAATAGGATTCAGTACTGCCAAAGCTGGTATTCGTGGTACTGGCCATGGAAGACATTGATTCCTAATAATGTAATTTTCATGCGCTTTAAACCATGTGACAACACAAGTTATAATCTAAATCTGTTGGAGTTAGGTAATTTTGTCCAACCCATGTAGTTGATTCAGTAAATTTGATTAATGATTTCAATATCGCAGATATAATGTGATGGTTTTGATGAAAGAAAACATTGAATTATCGATGTACTAAAAACCGAAAACTGCTCGATTGACCTTTGTATGTCCACAGGCAATCGATCTTTTTGCAGTCGTTTTATTAAGGTTAATGCGCTGATCGGTTTTATTAACTGATGGCCACAGTTGGTCAGTATCACTGTAATGAGCTATGAGCCCAACTGATGTTACGCTGTCATTAACAACAGACAAGCTGAGATAGTGGCGATCAAATTAATGGGGCCTGGCTTTAATTAATGAGACACGTTTATTATTCGATATGACTGCTATTAAACCCGGTCTGGATTTCACAATATATCATCATCAAGGACAAGATTAGCGAACCTGCCTGGTGATCAGTTTCATCAGTTTTCAATGCAGTTATCGAATGATGGGTTGCACCATGACGATGGATCCTTAATCCATGCTCTCCCATTTCAAAATATGCGTTCCAAGTTGGTCTAGCTAAATCAACAATTTTCACTTTCTTGACTCCCATTTCTCCAGCTAAGCTACTTTTCCCACATAATGCCTAAGTCTGGGCAGGGGGAGAAAGCATTCAGCTCCATTTAAGCCTCCCCGGATTCTTTGTTGGAAATTCTTTCGAAAATTCGTGGGTAATCTTGTTCTCCATATATTCCTCATAATAAATTGCTTTAATATAAAAACGCGGCTTTTTTTCGCCAACCCCCAGCACAATGCGTATCTTCGTTGACGTATTTAGTATATATGTGATTTCCTATCTCAGTTTCATTAATAATCCTGTAGGGATATCGCTCGTTTCTGCCCCCGTGCATTTTCGACAGATAGCAAAGGCTGACGAGGGTCTGACATTGTCGTCGTGCAAGCCAGCTTATGCTGAAATTGGGTGATGGATTTGCGCCGATAAATATGACATCTTCTGGCTAGATAAATGCAGCGTGCGGGCTCTGCAGCTTGCCGTAATTGCATCCCCCCGTAAAGACATTTGTATATATCTAGCGTAATGTCTATCAAAACGAGTGAGTGAACAAGAAACCACTTCAAGATGGTAAGAAGTTGCAGGCGCTGCTAAAGGGACGTCGGAAAAGTCCGTCAAATTGCCAACATACATGTATGTCTGGCGAATATCCCCAATCTCCCCCTCATATGGTATGCATGCAGTATATTGATAAGTTTGGTGTTGTTTGAAAGTTCTGGAAAATTTGAATATGGCTATATACACTGTAAAACAAATGCCTAACTTTCAGACGCTTAAAGTGTATTTTCGTTGTAGACAGGATTCACACCTTTAGGCAGTCTTGAAATTCAGTGTCTTAAATGTATACCCTACAACTGTCTTAACATTTCTAATTTCAGTTACGTAACATAACTG
>JAQFYZ010002022.1:0-19206 GCA_034695085.1 Cylindroiulus punctatus
CAAAAGTCTTTGAAAAAAAGTGCAAATTGGCACAAATTCTGAATTTTTTTGAAATTAGGCGCGTTTTATTGAAAAAAACATGACACCAAAGTTAGACACTCTCCTTTCGTCAATGGCCATTCCACCCTATATATTTGTTTATTTCAAAACCTTTATTTCGAATGTTTATTTTTTTTTCCCACCAAAATCTCTGAAAAATGACGATAAATATGTTTAAATTATAAGCGCGTTCACTTGACTCCAATGACGTCACACGCTTCATCTCATTTGTTGCTAGGCAACTATCGCGTCACCGACAGCAGCGCCAGCTGCCTGGAATTCTTTTCAGAAATTCACGATTTCATTCGAAAGCATGGCTAGCGGACGGTACGGACCGCTGGTTGGTGCCGTGGACCAAGGGACCAGCAGTACACGGTTTTTGGTGAGTATTTATTAATTACTAGTTGCGCTGATCGGCGATTAATGTTAATTAACGATCGGTGTTGTGTCCAACTACCCTGAACAACGTTGAGTTCGCGGGGACATTGAGGGGCTTGGCGTGGGTGCGCCCTGTCTTGAGGTCGTTTCATGGTGTGCCTAATCGTTGAATGTTATTTCCAGGTCAAAGGTTAAGTGCTCATGTAGTATGCAAGCTAGAAATTGATGTGTCCGTCATCGCCCAAGCTAGTGCACGTAGGCCCCGTGATGTGCACTCTCCTAGTGCCGAACTTTCACTAGTGTTTATGGAAGTTTTGTGAAATTTTCACTCAATTCCTGTTTATGGTTGAAGGAAAAAGCTAAAAGACGTGTTTGTATCTGTCGATTATGGCGCCTATCGTTAGGAAATTGCACGGCCATAAAATACTTTATGTTTTTTATTAAACTTTCGTTTGTCCTGCACAATGTGTCTAATGGATGGTGTCTGTGAGCATTATCTGTAGCAACGTCTTTGAGAAACGTTTATTTATATACGTTTGAGAACGACTTTCTAAAATTTCTGGTTTGGCCTGTTCAGTTCATCTCAGTACCCAACTAGCCGATAGAATTTAGTGCATTACCACCTAAAACGCCAGTTAGTGTCATGGTCATTCTTGAAATTGTCTAGAACGTTTTAAAACACCATAGAGAAAAAGTAAAAACTGTGTGTTCGATTCAGGGTTAAAATTACATTCTATTGCCTTTGCTAAGAAATTTCATGTGTATCAGGGAAATAAATTACTAAAAGTAGTCATGGAATGTCAGCTAATCGACTAGAGAATACACAAATAAGTAATCCCTGTCTAGTCTTAAGCCAATTGATTTGCTCTGTTCTCATGGTAGCGAAAAAATTTAAATAAAGTCTTGATAATGAGAAACCTATGCTGATGTTTACAGTCTGGCCAGGCCTGATCATGGACTCAAATTTAGAATTCAGTGAGGAAGGTATGGATTTGCCAAGTACTACACAGTTGCCCCTGGTTACCTGCTGATAAACTTTCATATGTTGAGATGTCATGGTTCTGTTACATTTCTCAAAGCTGGTTTGGTGGATTGGTAAAGTTCTGAATTTTTAAAAATTCGATCTACACCGTTTATTGCATCTTTTTTTGACTCGTCCTCTATGGTGAGTCAAAAAGCCTGGGAAACGCCATTTGACCAGGATCTGAAAGTGAATTTTTAGTATTTTTGATTAATATCGAAGGTTTCTCTTACACTAGAAATTTGTTAATGATTCTCTAGTATCAGCATTCTAGCAAATCATACTGTTGCATCTTCAGTTGCAATGGTACTTCGGATACCTAAGTTTATGCATGTTGGTAATTCAATCCCTCCAGGGCGAGAGTCCAGAAGTGTGGCTGCTGTACTTTGACCACTATGCCATCATGGCTTGGGATTTTTGGAAACAAAAATCCATTTTGAAGGCCAAGTGCAAGTGTGCAAGGGCCAACTCACTTATCTGGTTTGGTTTCCTATTTCAGTATGAAGTCTGAATCGTGATGTTGAAGGTACAGGGGAAACATAAACAATAGTTTACCTGGCCTACTATTATGATTGATATTCAGGGAACTTCATGGTCTTTGGAGCTCTGCCACAAAGCACTGAAACGTGACAGTTTGACATTCGACAACACTGTATTGTCTGTTTGCATAGGTATCTTAATCCCAGGTATAGCATTTTTGGCACGGATAAGCGTGGATCAGATTGCTCATTATTTTGTGACTGAAACGCGCTCGTGCGAGACAAACCCTCCCCAGTTGAGCCCGCAATATTACAGGATCCACACCATCAGGGAAGTCAAGAATATGAAATGTGATCAGGAAAATCTTTACTTTCGTCCAATATGACAGGTGGTATCAGGGAAAAACACATCTGAATTATTTTTTTTAACAAACTTGAAAAAACATAATCGAACAAGAAGTGCCAAAATGGAAACATAATACAAAAAATGTGCTTTATTGTGTAAGGAGGTCATTTTTTTTGGAAAGTATAAAATATTATGAAACTTATGAAGCACAAAACAAAAACCTTAAGACAAAAATGCAAACATACCAGTAAGAAAAAAATATTTCAGTGGAACGCTACCACACGAGTGATATTGACGTTGGAATAATTTGTGATCTTGCATGGTCACATCTCTGGGAAATAACGGAAAAATTCTTTTATGAAACAATTTTAATTTAATGATTATAATTTGGATGCCATAATTTTAATAATGCGAATAAAATGCTGTATTTGTTCTAAATTTATTTGTGCCATCGATATCGAATTTTTTTAAAACTACAGGACTTATATTTTTCAATAATAGGTAGCTTTGAAGTCGTGCATGGTGGCGAGTATTTAGTTATACCGAAACATAACCAGGAAAGTTTGCTTGGGTGATGCAGCACTCCTGTCAAGTGCCAAACATCACGTGTGGTGTGAGGTGATGCTCTGGTTTGCTATCTCATCACTGGTTATCGGCTTGGACATATGTACTGACAACTTTCAAAGCTTGTCTATATTTGCAAGATGCCAGAAATAGATTATATAGATTATATAGTTTGTATTGAAAGATCTCTCTCGTGTGATCACTGTGATCAATCACAGGCCCCAAGATTTTTTTTTTCAAATAGTGCAACACACTCGTAA
Source organism: Cylindroiulus punctatus (assembly GCA_034695085.1). Lineage (NCBI taxonomy): Eukaryota > Metazoa > Arthropoda > Diplopoda > Julida > Julidae > Cylindroiulus > Cylindroiulus punctatus. The sequence goes on from JAQFYZ010002022.1 coordinate 3,088, forward strand.
AATGTTCCTGAAAAATGATAAAGAATGCGAGACGTTTTTAATTTAAAAAATTAGATAGTCTTTTTTTTCTCAAAATTTGGTTATCGAAACTAATTTGCTTGAAAACTTATGATCACATGTACATTTTTGTTCACTGAGATAAAGTTTTAATGTCTGGGGAAAAATTGGAAGTTAGCACTACACACATTCCAGTGCAAATTCTATTGTCAAATGTTTTGGCGGCATTCAAGTGGATGAGGTTTGAGCTTGCACCTCATTTGGCTCACCAAATCAGACATGAATGTAAACAATAAAAATTATTCTGATAAGCAATCAAGATTAATGAGGCTGCCTTATGTTGTATGATATGGGGCCGAATCGAGCGCCGAACCTTTTTAACGTTCACTAATCTAAAGCAGCAAGGTATCATTTTCTGAAATGTCATGTTAATTGTCATTCATATCTGGCGGTTCCTTTTACAGGAGAGCCGATTTAAAACTTACTCACGCACACCTTTGTTCGTGGCCACAAAGAGATTTTGAGGATTTCTGATCTGGTAATACCATTACAAGTTGAATTTTGATTAATTTGAGTTCTCAGGCTGATTGCAGGCTACTGATTTGAAAGCAAATATGTAGTTGCCAATTGAGTAAAAAGGGAAAAACGATGCCTGCACAGTCAGTACTACAGAAATGCACCTGTTCCGAGAGCAATTTTGCTTGCAAATTCTGTAGTTGATCTGCTGTACGTTCGTGTTTAAACCTCGGTTATCTGTGGTAAGTGTAGGAAATTACAAATTAAACGGCTTTTCTGCGTGTTGACTGTCACAAAATATGGCTTTCCCTCAGCTGGTAGTGATTGCTTGACGGTTTAGAGTCGGAAAAATCACAATATATCTTTAGGTTATTTTATTGTAGGATAGGTAGGTTGGGTCAGGCCCAAATACACGAAAAAAACGATTTGCTAGTGAATTAGATGCAGGTAATATGTTGGATTTTTTGCAGCAAAACTGCAGTTTATTTCGAAAATTGCACAAGTCTCGGATTACAACCACCTGGATCCAGGTAGTGTTTTGTTTCACCGTCCTCGAATTCGTTCAATGAAGACGTGTAATTATCTCGAAATAGCTTTTGGATGACGAACAGCCTCCATGGCCTATTATGAGAGGTAACCCACCTGTAGGGCTTCACCGAATTGACGGAAATTAAAACCGTGGGTGCCTTGGAGAATACAATTTCTCCATCAGAAATGATTGATTCTATATTTTTTTATAAGCTCCATTTATTGTTGGGAGAGGTAGAAATGCGAACTGTGGGGTCTCGGAAGACACGAAGAAGTTGAAGAACCACTGGTCGATTATCAGATGTCGTGGGGCCTTGAAAAGCTGCCATGGTAACCTGAAGCAATCTGATGCGTTGATGGTTTTTGTTACGTTTAAAAAGAGCATTTTTGCCATTAATGGCAAAAATGCTCTTAATGGTTTTCAATAGCATATTTATGGCTGAAAGTGCCATCTTATGAAACACTGGACTGCAGAAAAATAGCACTTTTTGCTATTAAAGTGCAATTACAATGTTTGCAATCATGAAATCACATGAATTTCACGTGTCATTTTTGTGTGTAACATGTTCTACACAACACCGGGAATTGTGCCGTTCAATACTAACTTCCAAATCGATTACCCAGAACTGGTCATAATGCAATTTAAATTGCTTATGTGCATGGCTTTCTTAAGTATTCTTAAGACTATCTGCGTCTATAATGTAAAACGTTTTGGAACATATAGGCTATGATTGCAACTGCAACATAAATTGTTGACCTTGCAGAATAACATGTTAGCCATCATAGCGCATGTTTTCAATGTTCTAACTTTATTTTGGAAATATGCAGCGGGAGTTAAAACAAACGATGTGATGGGTAATAAGCTTATATGTAATGCTACAAGGTCAACAATTTATGTTGCACTTACAACCACATTTAAAAGTCAAAAATAGGTTCCAATGACATGGATATTGAACCCTGCAGGGGGTGCACACAAGACAGTCATGGATATAACAAAATTTAAGTTGTATTATGACCAGTTTTGGGTAATTTTTTGGGAGCCAGCAATGTATTAGTTTGATTCCACAGCACAGTTCCTAGTGTTGAGTAAAACATGTCAAATACCAAAAAGCATTGTAATTGCACTTCAGAAAATGAGTATTTCTGCAATAAAGTGTTTCATAAAAGTGTGCCGTATGAGTGGTACTTTTTAAATTAATACTCTGCTGGGATATTGTAGTACAGGCAAATTTCTCTCAATATTTCATGTCAAAATTGACCATTATATAGTCAACCAGTTTCTCAGCGTCATGGAAAAGTCATTGAGAATCTGGTAGATACCCTGGAAGGGGTAGTGCGAGCGGTGGCAACTTGTGTAGCCTACATTTTGGTTGAAGTAACTGAACTAAGTCATCGAAATGCCTCTGCAGTCATTTAATAAAGTCGTTGAAGTCTAGGGAAAGTCAGTGCTGCTTTGCTGGCACGTGGTTTGGGTGAAACGTGATGGCCTTCCGGTTGATGTTTATCGGCCATCCAAGTTGATAAGTGCAATGGGAGAAACAGTTCAAGGAGGCCATATTTTATGGCTTCCGATAACATTGAATATTGACAGTTCAAGTGCACCGATAAGACCCACTTCAGTTTCATAATATAGTCCCATCAATTTCATCGAACTTGGTGCGGCAATCAATGACATCGAACAGTTATGCAAGACCTGCTGTCATTGATGCCTTCAAATTGCAATCTGAATGATCTACTCTTGAGTACATGCGTGGAAAAAATGTGCAATTCTTAATAATATTGTGAATGCATTACAGGTTAAATATTTCATTACTGAAGTTTTAAATCGTTTCGGTTGTAATGTACTGTGAGCACCAAAAGTCATCATCCAACCCATATTTTCAGATGTTTGTAGCTATAAAATAAAAACTACATTATGAAAGTTAACAATTCTTTTGACCATTTCTTTATAGAAGCGTTCTTAACATCATGTAAAAGTTTCAGGTCACAGACAATTCATTTCAATTAATTATTAACAAATTCAGACAAACTCATCAATTTTTATAAGTCAAAAGTCATCATCCAAGGACATTTGGCTAATATTTTAAAACAAAAAAAAGATAATTTAGTACTACTACGGTACTTTGTTGGTCCACCCTGGCTTTTAATAACTGCTGCCAATCTTCTGGCATAGATTGCACTAACTTCTTAGTTACTTCTGCTGAGATCCATTGCCACTCTTCTAAGATGGCAAGATCTAAGATCTTTCAGCTTAGAAATACTGGAAATCTTATGTTTTCTTATTTGCTTATATAAATGTGCCCACAAATGTGCAATTGGGTTCAAGTCTGGGGATTGGGGCGGGTGGTCAAGTATTTTTGAAACTCTATAAAGTAGGCACTCCATCACAAGCTTGGATTTGTGCTTGGGATCATTGTCTTGTTGGAATGTCCAAATTGGATCCAACCTTAAATGGGCAACTGATGGCAATAAATTTGTTTGTAGAATGTCAAGGTAGTCATCTTTTTTCATTGGTGACTCCACAAACACCAAATTGCCCACTCCAAATGATGACATGCACCCCCAGACCATTACTGAGCATCCACCATGCTTTACAGTAGATGTAACAAGTGAGTTTGTCTTAATTTGTTAATAATTAATTTAAATGAATTGTCTGTGTCCTGAAACTTTTACATGATGTTAAGAACACTTCAATAAAGAAATGGTCAAAAGAATTGTTAAGTTTCATAATGTAGTTTTAATTTTATAGCTATAAACATTTGAAAATATGGGTTGGATGATGACTTTTGGTGCTCACAGTAGGGCTATACCCAAATAGTCAGCTAGTCGTAAAGTGCTCATACTGTATACCAGTACATCTACACTAAATAAATGTTAATTAGCCCACAATGTGATGCTGGTTTACACAACCAAATCTGTAGAGGCTGTAGAGGAAAAGTGCTGTAAAATAGCTGATATGGACATATGAGCTTGAAAACATCCCAAAATTTATCCATTTGACAGAACCGAGGAGCTAATGCAGCTAATGAACACTGTGATATCTAATATCGTAATATCTGGTAACAAATATCACATGTTCTGTGATACCAGTTGCCATCACAATGTTCTGTAATATTACAGTAACTTTTTACAGTGTGCGTGTTTGTTTCCAGAATCTCAGGAAGTAAACTTTGATATACAAATATATAAGGCGCTCGAACAATTCCTTCCACAATTTCTCCTCTGATTTTATTTGAGAATTTGCTCAGATTGGAAATAATTGAATGTCACGTTTTTAACTTAAAGAAATAGCAGATGACGTACTTCTTCTACGCCACGGTAACAAGAGTTGTTGACACCGAAGTATCAAGGGTTACTTTCTAAATTTCTGTCATTCGTGATCGCTGGTGATTGTCGTCCACAATGAGTTTTATCAATGTTCAGAAATGAAATTGGATGGTTTTTCAAATATTAATTCTTATCCGACCATTATCTGTTTCAGGTGTTTGCCAGCAAAACAGCCGAATTACTGACCTATTATCAAACAGAGACCAAGCAAATTTACCCCAAGGAAGGGTGAGTTAGCTGAACTCATTTTGTTAATATTTATCAACACCTTTGGTTGATTGCATGGGAATTTCCCGTGGTTCACCCATGCTCACCCATGGGAAGCATTCCCACAAATCCATTATTTAGATTCATCTGTATTTGAAAAGTTCTGATTGTGGAAAATCAACTCTGAAATATTAAATGTGTTTTTGGGAATCGGGACAATAAATTATAATTCGATTCTTTTTCAGAAAACAATGCTAACTGGGATTAGGAACTGGGGATTGGCCCCCTCCCTTCACTAATCACTCCTCAAATGGGCCCAAAAACTTTTAAGTAGTTTTCCCATTCAGAAATACTGCCTGAATAAACAGGCCTTGAGGATAGTGCGGTACCCCTCCGTACTAATAGTGGTCTCTCATTATATTAGTGAGTCAGTGTTTTTCATAATAAAAATACTGTCAGTTGAATTTTTTTTTTAAGGAAATCACAAAAAAATCCATCAGTCATTATTAATACATACATGTAACTCTTATTCATTATTATTACTATTTTTGTAAAAGATTTCCAGGAAAATGTACTTAAAATCTATTATTCCTGGTTGTTTTTCAAAGGTTTTCATGTATTTTTTTCACGAAATACACCTAAAATCCATCAGTCATTATTAATTACATCTAATTCTAATTTATCATTATCATTTCTATTTCTTTAAAATACTTTCCTGGAAGTTTTTCCAAGAAAAATTGACTACGTAGTTCCATCGTCATTCGTGATTCAGTACAATTCAAAGGAACTTGAAACGAAATACGTCCAACTATTCAGCAATTTATTTGTAACAAAAGTTCGAAGCAGTTGCTGAAAGAAAGTAAAATATCCCGAATGCTGGAAATTAGCCGGAATGAAAGTTTCGAATTTCAGAAAAAGTGAAAGATACATGAGTGCACATTAAAAAAGCGAATGAGAAAACCAGTCACATGCAGTTGATGATAAAAATCAAGACCTTAAAATGTATGACCAAAGGACATGTGCAGCCAGACACATGATCGTCTTACCAAGTTACTAGGAAAATCGTAGTCCATCTTTAAATGGACAGTTATTAATGAACATCAAATGGACGTCAGATAATAAGGACGGTGTGTTGGTGTTATGTATCCCATATCAGTGAGTGAGGATCAAACCATGATAACAACCAGAGGTGGACTTAGATTTGCATTGCCAGAAGCTAGCTGTACCGTATTTTCCACCTAAAAGCAAGGAGTGCATGCTCCCATATCTCGGGGTAGATATAAAATACACAATTGATTGATTTCACACACATTTCCATGACGAAAATGATTTCGGGAAATCTGTTAGCTTTTTTGTTTATTAAAAAAATAATTCTTTCCAAAATAAACAACACTAAAAGATGTTTGGCTGAAGTTTTTTTTTTAAATTGCACCAATAACACATGTTTTTGTGAATTACAAGGTACTTAGTTGAATTGACGTGAACATTTTTAAAATTCAAGTTTACTTGTTTACTATGTTACGTGGTACATTTCATAAATGTCATTAGAAGGAAGGTAAGGAAACTACCCCTGTTTAACATATGCAGTAGATTGGTTGAACAAGGCATGCGGATGCATGTCCAGGATCACTCCAGATATAGATTTAATGAGCTCAGTCAGTGTAAATCTGAATTTTCCTTGAGATAAAAACAAGTTAAGCTTGACAAATCCAATTTTCCAAATAAAATCTTGAAAGTTGCAATATGATCTTTCTTTGCAGCTGGGTGGAGCAGAGTCCGGAGGCCATTTTGGATTCTGTGATTCAGTGCATCGAAAAAGCAGTCCAGAACTTAAGGGACCTTGATATAGACCCTGCCGATATCAAAGGTTGGATATTTTTTTTTGTAAAAGTTTACCTGTGATAAATGTCCATTTTACTTTTACAACAGTACTAGACGATGTGTGACACATGTATGACATGTATGACTGTAAATGCAGAGGAACGAAATTGTTTCAGGAAAATACTTCACCTAAGGTGCATCCATATAACATTTCTAGATTCTTGACTTTACAGTCTGTTTGGTTTTACAGTCAGTCTGGCACCTTGGGACCATCCCTGCACAATTTCAAAGATCTTTCTCTTTACCATTTAGAAGAGACATCACCCCGACCCCCCAAAATTAAATTTTTATTATTATGCGAAAATATTTTTTTCACAGGGGTTCCAATCACCGAAGGTACATCCATGCAAAATGTCCTAGTTCTTGTTTTGCAATTAATTCTGTGTTCAATTTGCGAATGTTTCATCCGCTTTAAGTCTTTAGTCCAGTCAATTTTCTGTTATTTAGTTTGAAGTTGTAGGCCCACTCGTGATTTTTTACTTTTTCAAATGCATATACAAGATTGTCATCCTAAAATTTAATTCAATTTCATTTTTATTTCAGCAATCGGAGTTACCAATCAAAGGGAAACCACCATTTTGTGGGACAAACTTACAGGGAAACCTCTCTTTAACGCCATCGGTGAGTCCATTTTCACTTTTTTGATACTAATCTTGTCAACTTGTGCTCTGTATTTGCAGTTAAATTTTTTTTACAAGTTTTCAAAACTTTGGTTTCCAATTTCACCGGAATCCTGAATGGTACATGTACATGTATTTCACTGTCAACATTTCTACGTGATGTCGATTCTAGGTCTTGTGATTGCTTGTCTACTGACTGTGTTTACCTAATAAAGCAGTTATCAGCTGCTCTGGAGTGGATCAATAGAGCGCCATATCATGGCGCATCGAGCCTGCTTTTGATTATACATTGTATCAAGAAGGTTCATTTTTGCGGCATTTTAGTTTGCGGCCATTATCGCTTTTGCGTCAATCTCAGATGGACTGACAGCCCGTTGAGTGCGTTTTCAAATATTGTAGGCTGAAGCTTTCAACTTGTCATGGCAAGTGCAAGCTTGTCAGGGAGGTCTTGTCATATCACACAGTTTGATTGCATAGAGGTGTTGGCTGATGAGAGGTTGTCGATGCCATTGGGAAAATGCCAAAATCGTTGACAGCTTGTAATTGCATGATGTTCATAGGACATCGAGAGAAATTAATTGATTATCAGCTGTGAACGCGCTCGTATGCTGTATGGTACAGGGTGACATCCGTAAACTCAATTTAGTACCACGGTGCTACCATAGCTAGTTGAGTTCCACACCCATCGGAATAGTTCTTGTTGAGCATTTTAAGAATAAACTTTATAAAAAAATAACAGAAAAACAAACTAACGAAGGATGTCTAATCGTTTTAACATCACGAGGTACATTTTTGAAGTTTCGTTGGACGATTATATAAATGTAGTTGAAATGATGACCTATTGTCAGACTATCAAATACAGATTTGCTAACTATCGTTTGAAAATGTCATGTTTCTGTGCGCCTGTTTTTTGTTTGTCGAAAATTTCCACTGAGCTAAAGTTTTGTTGAAATATTCAACTATACTCGACCTCTTCATTCATCCTTGGTATAATGATCAATAATTCATGTGGGTGATCTTTAAATCTTAAAGTTGGTGTGGTCTATGAAATACCATCGCGAATCAAAAATAAGAAATTCGAATAAGCTACGGTATCGATTGTCACTGCTCAGTTTGCACAAAATATGTATATATTCCAACCCCACTTGTTCAGTAGGCTATGATATAGTTGTACATGCATGTCCTAGTGGTCGGAATTTATCGTTTTTCCTTTTTTTCGGTCCACGACTATCTTTTCTGACTTTTAAATGCAAATCGTCCCTGTTAGCAGGGTAGGGGTTGGGGTTCAACATATCTTGTGTTGAAATTACGCCAAAAATCGACTACCATTTGTTTTAGTTTCCAAAAAATTGTCCAAAAATAGTTTAGAAAACAATGTGATATTTTTGTAGAAAAACACAGGGGAAATGGGAAAAATAATAGGTATGTGGATGCTAAGACATTTAAAAATTGTGTCCTGGTCGCATGCCTGAAAAATGTTGCTTTTTGAAAGCAACATTAAAATAGTTATTCATATTACTCTAAAAAAAAGTCCTAAATTTTGGAATTTGGAACTTGTTTTCTAACTGTTCATTAATGAAGACAGGATATTCAGCACTGTATGTCTTTGCATGTCCTGTCAAGATTATCACCGTAGTTTGCATCTGGAATCCAAAGATTCATAGTTTGCCCATGGCCATGAAGTCAGTTTTCAGACTCCTGTGTTCCGGGACCCTGAAACCATATGCGTCTATTTGGATAATAGAATTTGACGTTCGTCGGAATCACTCAATTCTGGTTTCTAGGAAAATCTCTGAATTTCCAGATCTCTGAATTTCTTAGGATGCTAACCTATTATCGAGGTTCTGGACAGGATATCTATGCACCACCCATATCCCATTTTCTTGCTTAGCTTATCAGCTCTGGTCTGACTGCCAGATTTATGAATTGCATCCGTGATTACCAACTGATCTGGCAATGATTAGTGCGTTTTAGTCTTGGTGTCAATCAATTGAACTCCCACGGGCAGATTTTGAGCGTCCGATAAAATCTCCCCTGATGCCCGATGCTCGCCATCGATTAATATTGGTCAATCAGAACATTGTGACATCAGTCATGTAGTCGTGCAAATAACACTATACAGAAGATTATGAAACCAAGGGCAAATTTCAAAATCCGGATAAATTGGACTGTCACTAATTGAGGAACTAAACCCATTTATAAAGTCAATACGTGCTGATGCGATTCCATTCCTTTTAGTAGCTGTCAGTCATTATAAAACGATTTTTTTTATTGTTTCTGGCTAGTGTGGCTGGACAGCAGGACAGTTTCAACCGTCGAGCATCTAATAGCAAGGGCTCCTGGTCAAAATAAGGAGTTTTTTAAGGTAATTCAAATAATAAAAAATGATTGGGACAATTTTGGGGTAAATTAAGCGTATTCGCTAAATTCCATTCGTTTAATTTATCCCGGAATTGTCCACGAAATTAGACACAAATATCGGTATCTTACTAGTGTCCTTTTTAATTTGTAAATTGTTGCTCCTTATCAGGAATTAATTTTCGGATTGAAAGTTTTTTTTGCAACCTTATCAAAAATCGCAACACAAGATTTCGAAAGTTTCAATAACTTTTCCTGTTCCTTTTTTGAAATAAACCTCATGTAGATGCTTCGTTGCACGTGTTTCTCATCCTGATGCATTAGTTGATGACTTGATAAATATCCATTCTTTTAAATTTAGCCAAAATGTGGTCTGCCATTGTCCACCTACTTCAGCGCAGTGAAGGTGAGATGGCTCATGGACAATGTTCCAGAGGTAGCTGCAGCAGTCAAGGAAGGAAGGTGCTTGTTCGGAACAGTTGATTCATGGATACTTTGGGTAAGTAGATAAGGTGCGTTTCCTAACGGAACGAAATCGAACAATGTAGAATATCGCAGAAAGGCCCCAGGAACCGAGGTGGAGCATCAATTAACCTGAAAATTTTTGCGCGTCAATGAGTTGTATGACTTGTAATCTTAAATATTTCTTCACATTTTTCAGAATCTTACTGGTGGGGTGGAGGACGGAGTGCACGTTACCGATGTCACCAATGCCAGCCGAACCATGCTGATGGATCTGGAAACTCAGCAGTGGGACACGCAGCTGTGCAGGTGCGGATGACCGGTATATTGTTTCTGAATCACAGTGTATTAATATGCAAATTACCTACATATAGCAGAAGTACCCCCTTAGTTTCAACATAGCTACTTTTATCTATGGAACTGAGATCCGTATTTTCCGAATATAGCTTTTTCGGAATTCCAAAGTCCATCTTGCCAGAAATCCACAGCTCTTCGGAAATATACGGTCACATCCAAAGCGGGTCGCTTGTAGGCGTACCTATTTCTGGGGTGAGAGATGGATTGTGGTCATGCTGTCTTAGTCCTTTCCACCTTAATCAGGGTAATTTCTTAGTGTATCTTTGTTTCGGAACATCTAGTGCTTGGGTGACCAGAGCGCGGCGCTCGTGGGGCAGACGTGCCTCAAGATGGGCCAGGCCAAAAACACTTACGGCACTGGGTGCTTTCTTCTCTACAACACCGGAATTCAGGTAACCGTGTTCGAAACACGCTCGCGTCTGACGCGCCATTGCCAATCGAGCATTCTACAGATCTATTCATTTTGCAAAACTGTTTGCAGCCAGTCTTCTCCGACCATGGACTTTTGACAACAGTCGCTTACAAATTGGGGAAGGACAAACCAACTCATTTCGCTTTGGAGGTATGTCCAATTGTTGAATGCAAGGAAGTGAAAATCATGTAATAAGTCTGAAGTTACGCATAAACTTATTATACCGAACTGAGGCTAAATAATAATGATGGCAATCATTATGGAAACAATCAGGGTTTAACGTGACGAGCAAACACATCTCGTGATTCTGAATAATTCGAAAAGGTTAACTGTGAACTTGACCATGAACATATTGTGATCCATGTCCGACTACACAATGTATATGGCTAGACATGCTGATGTATGTCTACATATTGTCAAGAATAATTTTGACAGTTAATGATCCAACAAATTGGTTCTTTATAGAACTTCAGATAGTACTTTAAATAATCTTATAATTTGCAGCTGCCCTGTGGAAATTTCATGCGAGCATTTTCAGGGACTTATTAAAAAATTTCATAATTTTTCTTTACTGTTGAGATCTGGAACTCAATGCATTTTATATTCTTCTTTTCTTAATTAGGGTTCTGTTGCGATATCTGGAGCCTGCGTCCAGTGGCTGAGGGACAAACTGGGGATCATTCAGAAATCTTCGGAAGTTGGTAGGCATAAATTCGGACCTGGTTTACCAATCTGGCCCATTTTGAATTTGGAAAGCCTAAATCTGCGAGAATGATTTACAGAATCTTTGGCCTCCACGGTGGAGAATAGCAGCGGTACTTACTTCGTCCCAGCCTTTTCTGGGCTGTATGCCCCCTATTGGGAGCCGCATGCGAGGGGGTGAGTACACGTTAATCGACCCAAAGCACAAGACTCGTACGTTATGAGATCACCAAATATTTATTTTTTTCTGTTTTCAGTCTTATAATTGGGTTGACTCAATTCACCAATAAAGCTCACATTGCTAGGGCGGCGCTGGAAGCCGTCTGTTTTCAGACCAGAGAGGTCGGTGTCGGCCTTTAGGACATTAACGTCTTTGCTAAAACATCAGCTTGTATTTAAGTTAAAATTTTCTCCCTAGATTTTGGAAGCCATGGACAAAGATAGTGGGATTTCTCTGCAGCGGCTGCAGGTAGATGGAGGCATGACAGGGAATAACCTGCTGATGCAGCTTCAAGCCGATTTGCTAGGGATATCTGTTGGTTAGTGTAAGATTCCATTTGGGTCATGATGAAAACCTCGTCCAAACTAGGTGTTTATTTACCATTTTGAAATTAGTTAGGCCGTCGATGATAGAAACTTCAGCCCTCGGTGCAGCCATGGCGGCCGGCGTGGCCGAGGGCGTGGAGGTTTGGACTCTGGACTCGACCGAAGTGCTGGACATTTCAACGGACGTTTTTCCACCGAAGATGCTGGAAAATGGTAAGCAGATTCAGTTCTGCGATGCAATTCTCATCTACTCGCAAACCGCGTTTCTCTATTTATGAGATTGTGTGATTATCTTCTTGCCATACTGCATAAGAATGTAGTTATTTTTAGGATGTTCTGAAATCATTTTGTGAAACAAATAATTTACGTGCAGCATTTATTAGGCTTAGGCTGGGATGAGAGAAAATAAAGGACTGGTTTCATAAATCCGACAGCTAAACTTTCTGCCTTATGAAATTGGCACTCGATTTTGATTTTTCTGATTTGTATGACCTTGTTACAGATTTTTCTAATTATTGGTTTTGTGTTTCAGAGCGAAATACTCATTACATGAAATGGAAAAATGCAGTTCAAAGATGCATGTATTGGGAGACGCTTACTGAGGAAGGAGAGCCCGAAGTAGCCATCGGTATGTTTTGACCATGTCGGATGCCCGCTCGGCTTGTTTGCACTGCCTTCCGTGCATGTCCGTTGTTCGTGTATCGCATCATCACGTCTCCGTTATGTTACGTACCTTGTTTGTCAACAAGGAATATGTTGTTTGAGAAGTCCGTTTAGACCTTCTGCGATACACATTGCGTTCTGCTTCAGAAACGTGCTCAATCGAAAATGTGAATTTTACGATATCGCTTACACCATCCAAACCTGCCACCCCAATGTGGGACAAATGCATGGGATTTCATCGCATGCCATCGACGCGCTTCATTTGTCCTCCCCGCAAGCCACGCTGTTCTCTGTGCCGGGGATAAATGAAAATTTCCAGTTGTTATTTCAGAGTACTTGCACAAAAGCCCTCTAACGCACTCACCAAAGCGTACCAAAGGGGCTCTGCCAAACTGCAACGGCTTGCCAAGCGTGGAGCCCAATGCGGTGCACTCGGGCCTCGGCTCGATCCAGTAATCGCGTGGCCCTGAGCCGTCGAAACAAATTGGGTGTAAATAAAGGTGGGGAAATTTCAAATCTAGCTTCAAATTTGACTAGCGTTAAGCAGGTTTCGGTCAATCGGAAAACGTCTTGAGGGGGCTGACGGAAGTGGCGAATGGAGCCTTGCTGGGGAAAATCATCATTGTGGAAAAGTTCAAGTGTGACATCGATTGTGGACTTTGGCCCAAATTAACAGATATGTGACCTGAGACGACAAAAAAGTGGAAGAAATAGGGATACATATGCCCTGCAATATTCATGGTGATTATAAGCCTAGAAAACTTCTAATAGTTCGCCCACGTCGTTAACTAATGATAATTGATTGCCAAACACGTTTTTTTGTAAAAACCTAGGCTAAAATCAACCAGAAATTGATGATAATCCATCAAATTCATCATTGTGGATCCCTCTTTGAAAATGAATTCCTCATCTTCCCCTTTTCAAAAAGTTCTTAAGAAGGTTCGCGTACCTATGGCATTACGTTTTCTGTTTACTGATAGGTCTAGCTATGTTCCTAGCAATTTTTATTATGAAATTAGATTCCGAAATCAGACTTTTGTGATTTGGTTTTAGAAAGTCGATACAGTGTACTGTATTTCGGATGACGATTTTTTACATTCTAATCTATGATGGCTTACACCGCCGAGGGCTATTGACCAGTATCGTAACATTTTATAAAAATTGTTGTAAAACGTCCTCAAAATTCTCATAAACCCGAAAACTGTACCCCACCAACGTTGAAAATCATAACCTTCTAAAAAAATAGAGTAAATCCCTACATATTATTAAAATAAATGTATATATTTTTAACATGAAGAACTGAGGATTTCATCCTGGGGAAACTCAGGGCATTTCGTTTTCTGACTTTTTGAAATCCCTGGAAGGGATTGATCCCTTTGTTCCAATCCGGTGCCACATCCCATCACATGCGTTGCACTCCCATTCCTATGCGTGATGTCACACTTGGACGTTTTCTGAAGCTTCACGTGTTGATGCGATGTGCGGGTGCTCGGGCCTGCCGTATGCTCACTGAACTAATTTGTGCGTTTTCTTTGTGAAACGTAGATGACACGTATTGGAGGTTGCGGGCTTTACCCGGTTGCTTGTTTGCAGTGGCCACATTTGGTCTTCTGGTTCTAGCGGGGGAACTGCTACCTTCACGGTGACCTTGGCCTCGGCGGATGAGTGCAACGAGGATGTCTCGTGGACTGGTGTAGCCAGGACTGTAGGTCACACCGATGGGAGAAATTGGAACTTTGAGTCCTTTTCTCCTCAGCATTCCAGAAAGATGACAATCTGCTGGATGGACTGCTAGAGAACTAATAAAGGAGTATACCTGAACGGAAATTCGGTGGAAAGTTAGCAAAAGCCATATGTGGTTTCAAGAACTTGCAAGCATTTGCTGCTGCCTGATGCCCAGCATCGAGCATTTTTGAGAAATAACAAATTTGAAACTGTTTTAAGGAATTTCGCTAACGGAAGAATTTATTTTTTATTTTTTTGATTTTGTAGAAAACTAGTGAATACACTGTACAATTGTCCGTGGTACCCAAATGTTACATTTGGTGGTGTTGCAGGATTCAGCTTTTTATCAAGCAAGAAAGTTCAGGATTTGTGCATTTTATCAGTATTTTGAAAAAAACATGATGATTTAAACGTATTTTTAATATAATTTTAATATGCCGGAAGATCGTCATGCCCAGAAACAAAAGAAATTGACGTTGGTTTAACTTTGGTCTCAGTAGAATTTGTGTGTAAAGGGAAACTTTTGAGGTAAATTTGTTTATCATGTTATATTTGTAATAATATCAAAATGCCGGAAGATCATCGTTTAAAAAGAGGAAGAACTTTACCTTTTGAAAAGAAATATGTTCAGAATTTTCAAATACAAAAAAAGTATTTTTAATTGAAATCTAAATATGGTTTTATTTGAATTATCATGAGATGGGCAGCTTTTTTGACATACAGTTTGTTTAGTTTCTTTGACTGGTTCAACCTTTGACATTCCAGAATTGGTTCAGGAACACAAAGTCAAGAAACCCCAGTTGTGCGTTCCATTTTACTTGCATTTATTACACAAATATATCCAACATGAATTCGGGTTCTTTGAGAAAAATCATGAAAACGTCGAGAAATATTAACCTATTGTGTAAACTTCTGGAAGACTTAGTGCGGAAGTAATGTGCTGCGTTATCGGAAATTATGTAAGCATGAAAATTACTAATAAATGTTTAGAGATTTTATAAAAAGGATTTTGTAATATCATTGATAAATACATGGATGATTAAAGATTTAACCTACGAGACTACAAACTTTTAAATTTGACAGAGTTATCTTAGATGACCAAACAGCCCTATAAGAAAGGATTTTGTCGTAATCCCTCTAGAAAAACCACCCTACAAGAATGAATTTTGTCGTAATATCCTTCTCTAAAAGGGGTTAAAGGGGAGGGAGTTGATGTATCCTTCAAACTGTAAGGGCTAGAATCTTCTGGTTTTGTATGTGTGTACCTTAGGTAAAATATGTTTTACTCTGGGCAACGTTAGGTATAAACGATTATTTCCATCAATTCCATTTTACATTACATCAATACCCCCTTACACAAAAGGGAATTGATGGAAATAATCGTTTATTACCGACCAGTCAAGTTGGTGAGTTTTGATAACTTTAATTTTAACGTTAGGTATAGCCTACCCTTAGTACCCTATAGTCTGAAATGTCTCCTGATAAAATTAAATTATTATTTAAAAATGAAATATTCGTTTTAATTTTGTTTTTGCTTTGGGGAAAGGGAAAACACGCAATGCATGTAAAAATAATAAATTAACGAAAAACATGAAAAACGCGCCTAACATGGCAAGTTTCAGTTTAAATTTTCCCGCTGTTCGCGCTCTCATGTATTGAAAGTTAAGGCGCTTTAGCCAAAAGACTTTCGCCCATAGAAATTTTAACAGCTAAAAAAGGAAGAATAAGAATGACTAGCCACTTGGGTTGTTGTTTCCAAAGGTTGCCCTTCGTTATTTTAATGAAAACGTTGTTTCTTTTACCTGAAATGTGACTAAA
>JAQFYZ010002023.1:0-19204 GCA_034695085.1 Cylindroiulus punctatus
TATGAACGTGCCCTGTAATTCAGTTATGTTACGTGACTGAAATTAGGGTATGAATTTAAGACACTGACTTTTAAGACTGCCTAAAGGTATGAATCCTGTCTACAACGAAAAAACACTTTAAGTGTCTTAAAGTTAGACATTTGTTTTTACAGTGTACATTAAACATACGTACATAGTGTGCGTGCATACTGGCGTCACCAAACCATATCTAGCAACACGAACTCATTTTGGCAATCACAAATAAATGCATGAACTTTACCTTTAAGGCATAAGTGAACCCCCTGCCCCACTTACTGTACGTGTAATCCGATAAACTGCAAAAATTAAAGAATTTGGCTTGCACACGCGCAATCTTTAATTTGCAATATGCACTGATATCTTTGCTTAAAATTACATGTATGGCATTAAACAATAAACTGCTTATAGTTTATTGGCTATAGAGTCCAGACTCATCTCAGAAATGCATCATACATGTATATCGGTTGGAATGACAAATAAGCTTCTTTAAAATGGCAAATATACGCATTCGCCCAGCTACGTACTGCATAATATACAAAGTCTAAATCATATATCCCATAACAACCGACTAATATTATGATTGATTTGGATCTATTTTGTCTAAACGTTGCTCCAGAATTTTGTTTGACAATGTTAACTGTTGCAACAGTAGCTCCCTTGAACTGCTATAAGCATTACACAAACTAGTGATAGTCATGGAACACTTCTAAATCTTAACTAATAGATATACTTTTATAAAACAAGAAATAATATTTCATTCATAAAATATCCACACAGTATAGAAAGTGTAATTTTGCAAGTATGGCCTTTTTGTTTAAAAATTGGGTCCACGGATTAGAATGATCTTACTCCAAATGAGCACAAAATCTTCATACTGAAACCCTACTAATTTAGAATAATTACATCTGTTCCAGTCGCGGCTATCGCAATTTGTACTTTCTTTAGTATTTTTGTATTTAACCTGTAACCCACATGAAAACTAATCTAAAATGTAATTTTATTTCGCTGCCAGTCCACAAGGCAATCACTGAAGCCAACGAGCCATTAGAAGAAGTCCACTTCCATATAAAGTCTATTGGCGGAGCAGGATCTAATCAGTAGTACTTTATATCCGACTTTCTCATACGCCATTTTCATAGTAGACTTTCAACAATTTCTAATTAGTAATCGATAACGCTGCTTTTTCTTTGAATTTTGAAGCTGCTGTATATCGTTTCTGAGAAAACTGTATTTTCACATCAATAATAGTGAATTTTTCTTTCCATTTGGCAATTTAGTTATAGGTATACAGTTCTTGTTGGTACACAGTTACAATGGTATATAACATTAACAATCATATATACTGGCAAAAGATGTGTAATTACAACTTCGTTGCTTGCATTTATCCAAACAATAGGCACATTTTATATTAACAATTACATTTATCGATTTGAAACTCGTAACATTAGTCTTTCCCACGGATGGTCATTGCTCGGTAATTCATTACATAACCGCAACCATGTCATTAACCTTCATCATGCTTCAACATGAATTTTGTTTTATGTGCATGCAGTAATTTTCCAACTCATTTGTGTTAGAGCAAAGCCCGAATTCAGGAAGAATACAAAACCAGCAAGTTTCGTAGTCGTTGGGCAGTAAACCTCAAACGTGCCATCCCAGATTGCCATAAGTACCCTTATTCTGTTCATATATTGGCCATCTGTGTCTACGCAGACCCCGAAGTGCAGCTAAATTCCTAATTTAAGTAACATTTTATGAAACAAATTCAAGCAAGATGGAATAATATCTTATAATGTACCATTCATAATATGACACTAGCAAAAGACGTAAACAGATATGCTCATGCAGTAAAGATAATGTAGTTTACGTGAAAAATATACCCACGTGAACATACTAAATATAAGCTGGCTTGTGAATAAAAGCTAGAGAATAATAAACATTTAATAATTTATCACAGATGAATGTTAACTTTAATTTGGATTTTGGTTCTCACTATAATAAGACAACGCTGCGCTAAGAGAAGGCAATCATTCCATATTCCATGGTATAAAATCATTACAAATGGCTGTGAAGAAAGCGATTTTTATGAAGGCTTGGCTCCAAATTTTATCAGACTTAATAGTCGTACAGAATTCTGCGTTGAAATCCTCCCACTAACAGCGGACATTATAGGAAACTACAACTAATCTCGATAAAACTATCAATATTTGATATCATCGTGATCTCCATTAAAATACCAAGCTCATCGTTATGAAAATAGGTAAACGTTGGGGCGAAAAAACAGTATCGAATTTTAATCTACATGTCAGTGAAGATAGCGGCCCGAATGCTTTGTGCAATTATTAAATCGTTACACTGGTGTGATTGTAGAAACGTTATAGTATTTGACGTCATTAATTCATTTTTCAAAGTAACGTGGTACTCTAACGCTCTTGCTAACACGGGTATCGCGAATAACATTTTGATTTTATGGTACACAGCATCAAATCACGATTGTTTTTAAATCATACCAAAAAATTATTGAAGGCAATATAAAGATTATGATGACCGATTTCAGGTACCTGAGGAATTTTCAATGTGAGTTCAGATTAGTTTAGTGAAAATCAAAACATTAGCTAAACATTAAAAAAGGACTTGTAAAATTATAATACTACAGTATTATACTTAAGCTCAGGATAAATATCTGGTTTCTAGATAATACATGTACGTCATAAAAATCGCTTTACGATGCCCATTTTCTAGTGTTATTTTCTTGTTATTTTCAAATAAACGTTTAAGAAACATGGTAACATGCTCGAATAAGATTTTTACATTGCACTTTAAATGTAGCTTCAGCAAACACGTTTATTAAGTTTTGACAATATTTTTGCTGTTAAACTTCCAGGGAGATGTTAAAATGAAAACTCAATGTAATGTAATGTAATGTAATATGCTTAAAATAACCAGAAAATCATTTAACTATGTGTATCACTGCAGAAAAAACTTAACCGATATCAAGTACACAGAAGGTTTACGTAAAAAGTAACGCTGTGGAGCGTATACACACGCTTCAGCAGAAACGAATAGCCGGCAAATAAAACTAGGATGTCAATTCGCAAAAAAGCGACTCAATAAAATCTAAAAAAATTTCTCGCTTAAGTTTGTTTTACATTATTTTCTCGCAAAATAAATTCTTGCATATACATTTACTTTCGTGAAAAACAAATGCACATAAAGCATGCATTTAAGCTTACATCATATGAAAAAAGTGGCAATTTAAATGTGCATCAGAAATGTGCATGAATATTGCATATCAAGTTGATGAGAAAAGGAAATATTTCACCTCGCGCCAGAAGTACACCTTAAAAAATCAGCTACGTAATCCATAATCACAGCATACATATGCCTAATCATTTTTTGCGCCTGTCATACTATAATCAAATGCTATCAAGAACGACATCTCCATGTACATGTTCAATTGTGCTTGTATTAAATTTCACAGCGCAAGTTACATCTCATGAAATATTTCCAAAAACTGTTTTAAACTGAATTGGAAGAAATACGGCGCAGACAATTTGAATCTGAATCTATCAATAAATTCGACGTCTTAATGATACAGATATGTTCATCCTAAGGAAAATGGAACCTGGAAAATGAAGCGCGTTTAAATTGGTCATACATGTACATTAAGGTAGGAAAAGCAATTCAAATTTTTCGAAGCAAACAACTTACAAAAAAGTTTTCGGTAACGTACATTAAAGCTAATCTGAACACTGACAAGGTGTAACTGTACAACTTGTATACTGTATATCAGAGAAGATATTTGCCAAAAAACAAGTAGCTAATTGAAAACTATTTGCAGCCTTTGTTTCCAATTACCAAGTTCGGTTACATAATTACATTTGGTGGACGATAGTAGTGCTGAATAGGCTTCCCAAGAGATTTTATTAACCGTTGAAGTACCAGATAATTTTCATCTCACTAGACGCCTACTGAATTCTTATTTAAGTCAACCATAGTTATTCGTAAGTTTTTACTTATAGTCTGCATTAATTACTAGCCTATTTAGCTTAAGCGGCAGTGTTTATAAATGCGTGGCTAAATGTTTCATGAGCTCATACGCTCAAATTTCCACTGCAATCCAGTATTTAATGAACGCCGTTTACGTCAGTGTAACAACAGTACACGTTTATTTAATTAATTCATGGGTTCTATGCAAACAAAAAGTTTATGGACCCGTGCATTATAAACCCTCTTATCATTATTTATATTTTATGGCGTGTTGGGCTATTGTGGGCATAACTGGCATATCTGCATCATGCTACACTAATTCCAATATTAAATATGTAACGTAATCGAAATGATGAGTAAGTCTGTGTATTGTAGTTCAAAGGAACGCATCGACGATGAATATTTTATCAAAATCCCATACATATAATGGCAACGCAACTTCATGGTGTGTATTTATGCCGAACGATTGACTTAGGAAGCACAACAATGCTGGCTTAATAACAACATCAAATCATATAGGTGGAAGAGATATGTCGTATCTTTCATTGAACTTAGTCATTTCCCTCAAATTAAGTGCCTTTCAGAAAAGCCATTATAAGAGCACACTAAATCTATGGCCTTATCCCCTCTCATTGCCTCACGTAACGTTACCATATTTGTGTCCAATGGACACGCGCACAAAATGTCCATTACATGCATTGTAGTATGCATTAGCTGTAAACTGTACAGCATATTGAATAATCAGTATGCGTTATTGCGAAGTTTACTTAACTCGCAGGAACAATTATATTCCGCACACAAACATCAGACAAAGTTTTATAGTTTGATTTGCACAGCCTCTTATTTCGGATATTTGTAAATAAAACACACAGTATGTACATGGAAAAATGTTTCATTCAAATCATCGTCACATGATGATTCAACAACAAATAAGAGTAGTTTTCTCGTTCATATGATATTAAACGAATGCTAATTATTTAATGCCTTCAAGGGTGCATACCTGTACATGTATATACAAGTAATATTTAATGTTCCTGAATACATGAAGTAACGCGAATTTACGTACATGTATATTTCTAACGAAAAACACAAATGAAGAATTCCATACCGAGAAAACGCTGTGTGAAAAAAATGTCCATTAAAGCATAAAAACGTGTAGCGTGTTGATGGAATATCCACAAGGTGTTAATATGCTTGGATTATTACTCGGCAGTCAAAAGTGACAGTTTTAACTTCTAAGGCATGAAACGTTTGTGCGAAATGCAGGCGAAAAGAAGTACGAATGTAGTTGGAGATAGGTGATCCATGCTTGACAAAACTTGCACAAACAGGAGCCTATCTTTCGTAACAGTCTAATGCACACTTATTTAATGCATAATGAAAGCGAAAGAGTGCGTGGCCTGATGCACATTGGAAAACCGAGGCTTACTGGCACAAACTTGCATAGTCATGCCAGAAATTATGACAATAATTTAATAATGCCCTTTCCAGTCCAACATATAAATCCACTCAATGTCCTTTTGCCATCTGACATGACCGGATATAGTGCACGCAGCACAGTAATCCGTCCTGACAGCCCGTTTAGCAGTACACGAGTGCAAAATGCAAATGTCCGATGGTTCAAAATGTCAAGCAGTCAACTTCTCATTCTGCAATTTCCAATGCCTTAAAATGAAGCCATAGTTGAATGCCGTATAATTCGTGCGACTGAATTTCAGATAAATTTGCAAGAGAAAATTCTCAGAACTCATTCAAGTTATCGTCTCCCACCGTAGCTATATGGTTTTAATACAATTCACTCATAATCGATTTATGATAATAAGGTTTGATCATGAGAGAATCATAAAATTGTTGCCTCTCAATATTGCCCTCACAAACCTACTTCTTTTTCGATTATCTAAACGCAAGGAAACAGCTGACATCTCTTGGGTTAACATAAAGGAAATGCCCAAGGAGTCAGCCCTATATTAGCAAGCTGCAACAATTTCAATAAAGATGAATAGAATACAACAGATCCCAAGGAATGCAGTCATAACAATTGGTACGTTTTATAACATCGGTTGCAGGTGAAAAAGCAACTTCATTAATAGTGTATGAGACGTTCAAATTTTTTTTAGATTTAACACCGTATAGATATAGAAAGAAGTAAGTTAGAATTCTAACGCTAATTCTATTACTATAAAGACACTATACTACTATATTAGTATGTATACTATAACCGTTGGTGTATTCCAACAATATTACAAGCAAATATAGCGACTTTTGCTTGCAAGATTTGTGATGCCTTGATAACAACTACCCATTTGTCGGTTTTCGGATCCAGTATACCCCAGATAAGTCCATGTAGGTAAACCAGGCTATAAACATGAATGCTTTAATCAGATTACGGTATCTTAATGTCTACACGTAAACACAGTGAAAAGTTTACTTTTCTATTGTAAAAATCTTCGAAAATCACGCTGGATTTGTCGGCATTTATTGACAGGTAACGTATCTATTTTATTATAGTTTCAAAGTTATACTTTAAAGTATTCAAATGAGAATTCCAATTAGCAACCAGGCGCCATAAAATATTCTCTTTAAATGAGCGCTGCAGGCTATATATAGGGGAACACCGCTTGAATAATGTATGCATGTATGCCAATTAACACACGAAATGAAATAGCGGCCTGCAATAACATAGACAGGAATGTGAATTATGTATTCGCGAGTAATTTCACTCACAAATATGTACACGGATGATATGGCACAGAGGTTATGCGACAGGAGGATGCAGGGTTAACTTATGAGGAAATGCCGATTTGGTCAGCGATATTAACCAAAAGCATAATCCCGAAAAATGAGCAATCTGCAATTACCAACATTAGTACATCGGTGACATATTGCAGGAAACGAGTTAAAGCGGCACAAAATGATATAGTGCATGCATATTAATGAAAGATTATAATGGAATAATGAAAGCTCGCAATTAAACCAAGGATACACACGTGTCGAGAATCCAGAACAACGGCACAATTTTCCCACATACAAAATTAAACACATTTACATTACTGCGGTTAGGTTTAGAGAAATTCACATTCATTGCTGATAAGCATACGTGTACGTGTTCATTTTGACAACGTTTTGCGCAAAACAAGAAAGGAAATGTATGAGAGGCAGACGGAAATCGATGAAACAGAGACCAATACATAAAGTATTTTAATGGGATTCCATTTTTAGTTAAAGAATAGTTGGATATTTAACAGAACAGCAACTGCTCCAGATGTGCACAAAATCATTCTTTCAAATGTAAGGCAATCACTGCCAGCCTACGAGCTGTGAGGGAAAGCCCGACACACATTTCTTTGTCAATGGCGGTTACTACGTACAGTAGAAAAGGCAGGTTTTTATTTGTGTTTTGTTGTACTTAACACATATACTGTATAAGAATACATAAAAAGTAGAACTGAAACACAACATTGGTTTTCGAATAGATGCAATTCAATAGTACAGCCCAATATTATCAAATCAGAAAGTACGTTCATGAAATATTTGATACCAAATATCTTGCTGAACGTACAATTTAGTACCATTGCAGAATAAACACCACCGCATTTACTGGTCTATGGTCTACACATCTATCAAGCTACCTTTAACTGGAAATACATGAAACGCATGGCTATATATGCATAACAAAAATGCAATGAAAAATGCCACCAAGTTATAAATGTTGAAATTTGAACTATCGACACCTAGCGTTTGACATGTAAAGTCAAAGTAATAACCAATACAATTTAGAAATGCAAATACAATTATTATTTTCTAGAAGCTTTTTAGGAAATTCGTGATCATAAGCGTATACTTAACAGTAAGCTTATATAAGGGTATCTTTAAGTTGATTGTCCAAAATCGTAGCATGTTTAATTATATTAAATAAACTGACTAATAATGGAGATATCAAATACAAGAGCACCAGGAGATTGATATATACGCTTGAATTTGCCTCCTTTCTCATTAGCAAGCTCATCAAGAAACCAAATGTTTTTTTAAAGTCATTACTGTATAGTGGAAGAAGAAACTTTTCTTTCCTCTAGGTTTACTCAATTTAGGCTTCATGGAAGAAATTTCAAACGGATGTCTACTTTACCATGTTTTTCCCCCATATTCCGAAGAAACGTTATCACTATTAGAAACTGTCAGTATCTGCCCCGCATGCACAAAAGGCATTTACAGGAAAATTCGAGACAAGGTTTTTGCATATGAATCATGGACCTGTTAACACTATCTCTTTTAAGGTAGACTGCATTCGGCATCAATCCACATATACCGAAACGCGGTGGCGTTTGTTGAAATTGCAAAAATTGCTCGTATGGTTTGCAATACTTCCATCTCATTAAATTCGTCTGTACACTGGCGAAATATCAGCAAATAAAACGTGTTTGATAAAAAACCTCTGCGGAAAAGAAATAAACGTGAAGCTGAGCAATATCGGAAATTCGTTTTTTTGCAGATGATCCCAATATTTCTTGAAAAACATCCCCATTTCATATTTGACGCATTGCCATATTGTATGTCCCGGGCATGATGCGAGCATTTCTTTCTGCGAGGCCTAAGACGCCAATGGATAATAATTTTGTACATTATTTACACGGAATCAAAGGGCATGGCTACAAGGGCTTTAATCAAATGTAATTGATTGGTGTACTTTCGGGTCAGGTTGCCATTAGCAACTGTTTCTATTTGTGAAAAAACGGTATCACTACATACGCTGGATATAGTATTTCATACCGCATATTTATTTCACATCATAATTTTCATAACATGAGAAGCGTTCCGTGAACATTCCCCACGATCAATATGCAGGTGACATTTGACACCGCATATCAATATTGCGAAGGCATTTGCGCAGAAACTAGAGGCATGAAATTAAATATGCAAAGCACATATTCCCCAAAAGGCTAGTAAATAAACGAGCGATTAATTAACTAAAAAAAGTTTAACTGAACGCTTACGGGGAATTAAAAGGTCGAGTTCAACAAGTGAAAAATATGACACTTATTTCAGTTTTCGGAGTCATATATGCTCACTTATTTCGTTTATAAATGTAAATAACTGAGCAATCCTAATCGGAATTTCTATTCGAATGGTGAATACATTGTGCGAAAGACTACTGTACTGAACTGAAGGAAATTCCTTTTATAAGACGTTTGCTATTGACGAAAGCTTTTTACAAAAAGCTTATTTTGATATCAAGTTTTTGTTCATCATAATGTGAGCTTGACGAGAATAACCTCCAGCTCATACATTGCTGGAGATCCGGTCCATAAAAACATACATTAAATATTTTCAGAAATGTTATTACAATAAACTTGAAACATTACCGATTTGTTTTTATGCACATGCTTTATAGAAATTTAAAAGATTGCTCATAGGCTAGCGGTGATGGTCCATGTGAAATTAGGACTTATGTTAGATTAGGATAAAAATAACAAAAAGCATAAATAAAAGTCAATTATAGCACGGATAAATTTAGACCGCTTGGATAGGTGCCATTCTTGTACACAAGACTGTACAGTTGAAATATACATGTATGTTATGCACATTATGTCCAGCACCATTTGGAGCAGGACATGTCAAATATAGCCTATTTTTTAACCATATCAATATTGTTAGACAGTAAACCAATAACGTGTTTGTAATAAATGCAATATCCTCCATTCGTGCAAACACATAGAAAGCAAAATAAAATTTAAATATTGAATACTGATCGATTTAAATAATATTTAAATTATAGAAACATTATCCAAAGACAGGGAAAGGATCATCAAAGCGTAGTTTAAAAGGTGCATTGTAAGTACAGCGTACTATACAGTGTATTTTCCGAAGTATATCTGTACTGTACAGTAGTTTCTAATTGATCGTTGGTCCAATAGCTAAGCCCAGAATTTAAATATTAATGCTCCACAGGGATCACGAAATAAATGTATATTGGTTTAACCGGTCAAAACAAAGGAAAGCAGCTTAAGGACAATTCTGGATTTAAAAAGTGATTTGCGTGCTCATTAATGAAACTTGTAGTTATTAAACGCATAAAATCCCATGGTAACGTACAGTGAGACGGTCATATTACTAAGCCATATTCTATTGAAACGACTTTAGGTTAAGCCGTTTTAGGTAAAAAAAAGTCGGCTTCGTATGGAATTGCAGTCTCATGAAATGAGATTTTCATCCATTATTTACTTTTCGGTATAGCCAACCAAAATCGCAAACTAAGCTGAAGTTAAAAAACTGGTTTTTATCTGTTCCTAACTGTCAACATATAGAAAGAAAGCACTTATTCACAATTCTCTCAAACCAAATTAAAATATTTAAATAAAAACTAGTTAAAAAAAGAATGCGACAAAACGTTTCGTAGCAAAATTCCTCAATTTGTTTCATAAAAGGTCAGCTTCTCTATTGCAAAATTGAAATACGCAGCAACACCATTCACGTCACATCAGTCAGATTAAATGCAATTTGAACAAAATTATATTTATGCTCATATTCTTACGACGACCATTACAAAATGCTCAATTATAACATGCGTTGTGTAACAAATATTGGGAAGTAATATAAAACGGAGGCATCCGCTCGTTTTCATATCGCATTTAATATGCAAAGATGCGTTACCCTCAAGATCAATTAACAATGTATATCCCCTGACAGCATATCCACTAAATTAACTATATTAAATTGATCCAAAGCTGATCAATAGAATCTTTCGACGATGATTCAAGACAAAGTAATCACGTCTAAGTTTATTATTATTACCTTCACAAACAGCTATACACTCTTAAAAAACTGGGGTAATACAGAACATCGAGAGATTCAATAGGTTCCTACACGGGGGAAACTATAGAGATTCCATATAGCATATTAACAGAATTAATATCCTTCAAAACTGATTTTCGATGGCATCATTGTATTCACAACATGAAGAAACAGGTTCAATTCAACACCTTTGGCGTGAAAAAGTCTCATGGAAACTTTAGGCACCTCATTTTTTTTAAGAGTGTAAAGCAGATCTGTGAAAAAGAGTTACTTGTTATTGTTAGATGATGACATAGTAAGACAAGTTCGAAAATTTCCAAAGAACACTAATTCCCCCAAGGGATACAACTGTTACGTCTGCTTCATCGACATGATTAGCAAAGATGGCTGAAGAGCACAGTATAATGTACACTTCCAATGCATCCAAAATAAATTTGCAAACCTGCATTCGAGTCAGCAACATGCAGGGCACAATTTTCCACGAAAAGCCTCAATTATTCTAATGGACATGGTGGATCTACGTTTATTATTTCCAACCAAATTGTTTTGTCCCCAAGCCATCAGCGGAACAATCAATTAAAAGCACACGGAGCGACATTCGCAGTGGTTCCGGACTGCGGTCCAATAGTTTCTATTCGAATTGCTTTCTGCACAAAAACATTTGAATAATTATAATCAGCATATTGTCCAATCTTAATTTCGGCAGCCTGCATCACACTGTAAATCGACGAACCAGAAAATTGGACAAGAGCATGTGTCACATGCGCTTAACGAGTAGAAAATGCACTCTAATGGCGGAATTTGTGTGGTTCCAAGGCCTAGCAAACGCAGCTTTTCAGATGGTTAACCAATGCGTGAAGATGAATTAAGAGCATTGGATCAAATTAGGCGTGATGAAGAAAGCAAATAGGGTAAAAGGCTCTCACAGCATATACTAGTGTAGTTCGCAGCATTTTTTTAATTCGGCCTTGCGGCATGCAGTGGGCCTTTAACATCAGTTTAATTCTGAAATTTCTCACAAGAATAAACAACATGCATCTCTCAATGTATCTCTAAGATCAACCAGATTTCATTATAATGCTTGACAGAGCAAATTGCTAATTACATGTAATCGCTTATACTGTATACAATATAGGTACATGTATTTAGCCCTGCTCACGAGCTACACATTTTAAAAATGTTTAATTCGAATCTTGAATAATATTTTCCTGACTTCCCAAATGTTCCAGACACTATCTGCACAACTAGAAGACAATGTAGCAGAAGATATTTTGCCATCGATAATTTGCAAATGACAATAACCACCGACCGTGCATAGAATCAACCAATCAAAATTGTTTTGTCACAATTTATATTCGTCCCAGTTTACCAGACGGTCAGACACCCCGTTTTCCACATGTTTTAAAAGTTAATATGCAATGTCAGGTTGGCCTAACAAACTTAGAAGTATATACTCATTTATATCCACATTTTCAATCAAAATCTAGTTCGCTTGACATTTCCAGATGAATTTTAATCCTTAATATGGCTCGTACTTTTTGCTGGCGGGTGTTTCGTTTATACGTGACCGTAAAAAACAAGTCTCCGAGAAATGGCATATGCATATATAATCCTCGTTTGAGGTAATTTAATTTAAGTCGGAGGCCAAAACACATAAAAACCCATTTTATACGGCAAGATAATGAGCAGCTCATCCACTTTGCATACTGATTTTCCAGAGAAGCTCTCTAAGACGTCCGGTTGAGCGGGATTGAGTATGTAATCAATACTCCCGTGCCATTTTTGGCTTGTGACGCTTCCAGAATGGTAAAAACTTTGAATATTTATGGATTAGTTATTTCACTTTGCTGTCACGCACTCCATTGTCACACGAAAGCGGAAAAATCTTAATTAAAGATGACATTTAAGAAATTGATGGTAATAAGCTCGGATCCGCCATGCCCGTATCATTTACTCGCACGCACCGTCACACGTATTACAGAAATGAAAAATCTCAACAGATTTTAGCTCAAAAAAGTTTTGCAAAACAAAAAAATAGGATGCGAGAAATCCTCAGCATGCTTTTATGACGCAACGCGAATAAATCAACTATGGGAATGTGGGCATACCCTAACGGCTTGTATGTTGTTTGTGCTTACCTACAGTCGCAGGGGCAGCTAAAATCGGAAATTACGTTTTCAAGTTGGGTTGTGTATTATAAAATGCGTACCCAACAATCAAATTAGTTTTATTGGAGTTTTTTAATATTTACACAAATTTTAATTTACACTGAAAGGAACTACAGGATTTTTATCCAAAATGGAAATGAGAAATTTGACAAACAAGAAC
The DNA here is from genome assembly GCA_034695085.1 of Cylindroiulus punctatus. Classification (NCBI taxonomy): domain Eukaryota; kingdom Metazoa; phylum Arthropoda; class Diplopoda; order Julida; family Julidae; genus Cylindroiulus; species Cylindroiulus punctatus. Next base: position 13,126 of record JAQFYZ010002023.1, read on the forward strand.
GTACCCGAAGTCGCGATGGTTGCAAATTTCCATCTACTTATTTAATTAAAGGAAGAACATACACTCATGCAAATGTGGAAGCACCAAATGTAAACATTTGCGTAAGTTGAAACGTGCTCTTTCTGAGCATATTAAATTCCCTGGCTTGTTATAAATTTCGGTTTGAAATAAAAAGGTAGGATAGTTAAGTTTACTTAGATATACGTGAATTAGTGATGGAAGAATGCTAGTTTTTGGCATTATCAAGAAAATGATATAACGACAGCAAACGAGTATCATTTTCTCATATACAGTAATAATTTCAAACTTTCTTAAAGGTTCGATTTCTTGCCTGATAAGTCGTTTCGAAGTGTATCATGAGGACTGGGAATTGGAGGTATTTGCCTTTATGAGGCCGTAACCAGTTGATAATAATTTTACCCAGAGCATCGAAAAGTCATCTTTTGATGGGGACAGCATTTTACTGAAAAGGTTACACTTATAATGCACACTGATGCAGTTCTCGAATATTACTCATATCGAAATCAATACATGCATAAGGGAATCTCTCTCAATTCGTTATTTCCTGTGTAGACATCCAATTTTAAAACTTAAACGTCAAGCTTTTGTATGGCTCTCGCATATTTTTTTCCCGTAAATTAGGACAACTTTTCCAACCATTTCGAGGCTCGAAACGTCTATCCTACCCTTTTCGTCTGTGACATCACGAGTGGCATATGTTCCATTTGTATTACAAGCATCAATAAAAGCCTACTTGTCTGCTATAAGGTTTGCCGATCCAATATAAATTTTATATTCAGTTGGCTCTGCCATTTGCATTTGCATGGATATAATGGTAAAGCTGAGAGTACACGTGTGCAAATTAGAGCTTCGACTGCCGAAAAATAATCGATAGCACGTTGAATGTGTGCACCGCACTTCTTATATAGCCTTAGCATAAATGCACCAGCACAGACAAGGTGTACGAATCGTATACAGGCACCCAAGATATTCATCCAACGCTATTACAGCGAGCACATTTCCGATATCATGAATTTTTAATGAAAACCCATGCAGTGATGCGTGTTGGCTTATCCAAGGGCCAAGCCATGGATGCTTTGCAACTCGCTTTATTGGGAAAGATACTGCACCCTTTGGTACTACTAGCACTATACAAATATGATCCACTTAGCCAAAGGCCATATACAGCTTTCTCGGAAAAGTCGGGCCAAATTACAGCGCTGATCATCGTTGCTGGAGTCGACCAGTGACAGTTACTTGCCGTAAGTAAGTACACTTGCACCGAGAAATAGGTAGAGCCTTAATTGGAAACCCACGTACATGTACAAGTAGACGAGTATGCATTTATATGCATGTAGTTAACTGGTAAAGCATAAACCCGCATTGTCAATCTAATAGATCGGTGGTCTAGCAGTGTGTACAGCTTGAAGCAAGGTGCAGAACTTAATGGGGGTGGTGTTTCAAGCCGCCATTTTGAATTTGCAATTTGTTGACAAAATATATACTGTATTATGCAAGAATTTGGCCATTGGAAAACCTCAAAAATCTCAGAAATTCTTCGGAACAATAACTTAACAATAATGCAAATTAACAAATACGCAAATTAATGTCGATGTAGGGAGAGTGTTGTCCAATGCTCACTGCGGCATTAAAAAAACGTGGCAACTTCTTAAAACAAAATTTCCTTAGTTATCCAGGGCTACCAAGGCCTATTGCTCATTTTTCTTAGATCAACAAAAACAATTTTTTTAAATTAAATTGTAGTAATGACATAGTCATCACAACATTTCCAACTCAATTGTGCTTTACTTGAAAGTAAAAATGAGCGAGATAGGCATGCTTGTTTCGGTTCCAAAATGTGCAAAACACGTCCCAAATTTTATTTTATCTTCCTCTTCAACATAATCCCGGTTGGACACACCATTCCCCTTTCGCATAAACGGGCACCTAACTTAAGGACGCCTCATATGCAATGACATCATCATAATGCTGTCATTCTACAATCTAATCTTGAAGGACGGAGAGCTAGACTGCGATATCAACATCTGTTACGTAATATATTATTGGTCGGTTAGCGGAAAAACTGCACTCGCGAATGGCTGAGTTCAGTTTGAAAACGCTGAATAAAATAAGATGTCACACGTCAAAAATGAAGTTGAAAAAATAACATTGCATAAGGTCAATCTTCACCAGATCCTCTCAGATGTGTCAGAAACATGCAAGTCTTTGGCAGAAGTGAACAAATGGTAAGTTGAAAGTCAAAAGAAATGCTGCTTGAGTGATGGATGACCAAAAAAAGATAGGACGCCAAAGCCATAATATATGGGGAAAGAAATCTGCTCATCAGATGACGAAAAAACCTATACTCAGACAATGTCATTAGGCAAAAAGTTTCAATTTCATGGAAAATAAACTATTTGCTAGTAGTGAGACAAAATAGAATGCACAATAGTTGCTGCTTTTTTTACATTTCCTGACAGTACCATATGTTCAACCTGCAAAAAATGCATTTGACACAAATAGTGTAGGAGGATAAAGAGGGTGATGATTGAATACCAGTTCGTACATTGCCGTTTTTTGCACGCCAACGATTATTTTTCGGCCATTTATTGAAGGTGAAGTTAGCAAATGCAAGTTATCAGACATGTGCCCGAATATATTCTCTCCATAACTTTTGCCGCGTTCCTATCATTAAAGAAATCCGAGACTATGTCGAGTTTTCTTCCCCTCAATATATTCCTTTTTATTTTTTGAACTACCCCTATTATTCACTGATGCCCACCAAGTTTCAATAAATCTATCGAGAAATACATCTATGGAAAGAATAGATTTCAGTCCAATGACAAATCTATCATTCCCTTCGGAAAAACATGTACCGGTCGTCCAAATTTAATTTAAAAATCTCAAAAAATGTTTGTACCTTTCGCCAAAAATCGATTAAATTTTGACAAAAACAACCTCATTGTTATTAGAATATAAAAGCCTTTTTTCATTTTTGAGATTGACATTTCCTGCAATAAAAAGGTCCTTTCATGAAAAATACTGACTGATGGTGCAAAGTCAAAAGTTCAGAATGGGATGAAACACGTACCCCCTGTTGCAAATGCAATACCTTTCTCATGTTTTCCAAAAAAAAAGAAAAAAATGATAAGAAGCCATCACTATTGCGATGTGAGCTTTTATAGGGCATCTAAGCAGAAAGATTTAAAGGTAGACATCAATGTATGAAACGCATCAAAATGTTAAGTTTGGCGAGCAAATATATGACGTGACTGTGCACAATTTGGTGGGACCGTAGCAGCTACATCAGGAATGAAAAGAGGATCTCTAGTGTCTTCTCAAAACACGATCAGAAATGACATCCGCTTTCGACGTAAAATCGATCTCTAACCATGTTATCTAAATTTGGGTCCATAATAAAATTGTAGAGTAAAATAATAAAGCGTATTGGAGGGGAAAGGATTGTGGCTATGAGCCAGCTTACATGTAATATTGACTCAAACCGTGCGGACCATCAGATAAAAGTACACTGTCATTGCAAAAGGCCAAATTTAAAAACTTTAAGATAAAAACAGGACATTGTGTAGCTTGAAGCTTATGACTTCAAGACCAAAGTCGAAAAATTAGTAGCGTTTAATGCTAACAATACAATATATAGTTAAGAATAATCATTTGTTATTTTGGAAGCATTAGTGTCAGCTTAAACGCAAAACGTGCCAAATATGTAAATCAGCAAATAACCACAAAGAACCATCTATTAATGGTGGCGTCGTATCCTGGTCAGAACACACATTTAAATCCCAACTGTGATGTATTCAATTAATTTGAAATGAAATTTATTGATTACCTCAACAATATCAGCATTAACGTTTTCACAAACTACAATATTTTCCCCTATTACATGTTAACATGTATAAAACTTTGTCTCCAAGCTTATGCGAAAATGAAGCGACAGTTACTGCGATGTTAAAATTAAACTAAAACCTGCTGGTATATTTTAGACTCTGGTACTCTAAGAAACGCATTTTTCCCAATTTTCAAACTTTAAATTGACAAAGAACGTTATACAAGTGAACTTAAGGAACTCGTTATAAAAAGGGAATGTTTGAAATAAAAGATTATGCATGCAAATTAATTTAATAATAATTGATTTGCCATATTCTATGCAATCTATAACAGAGTATCAGACCCTGAATTGCTAATGAGATCTACAAGTGCGTAACAACTTCCTAAGGGAGATTTTAAGCCTCTAAATAGCTGCGGTGAATAAAAAAAATCATCAATTTTTTATATAAATGGAATACGATAATGGATTTAGAGTTACCAGTTAATCGAATAGTAATTACATGGCAAGAAATCACCATTTCGCAACGGGAACGAAATCTTACCTCAGAAAAATTCCACCAGACATTTTCAAACTTTTGCCAATTGGTTAGAAAACATGATATATGGTGATCAACGAGCCTAATTAATAAGCCAGCCTTAGTGCTTCACAGATGCATGCATTGTGACAAAATGCAATGATAATTAAGCAGGCTAGATGTCTGCAATAATAATTGAGCCTAAGGAACCCCACCAATTAATACGATTAACATTGATGAGCATCATATATGTATACAGTACGTGTAGCTTAACATCAAACTCACTATTTATAACGTACTAGAATTAGCAACAGGCAGCCCAGGCACCAACTTGTTTCCAGTTAAAAAAAACTGGATTGGCACAGATCTTTAACCAAGCCTACATACAAGTGGAGTTGATTATGTGAATATGACGTGTCATGCACATAAAGTCACATAAAAAATCGAACTAATTGGTTAATGAAACTAATCAACAGAGCAGTCAGTTAAATTACAAAAGTAAGGGTAATCATGAGTCAGATTACAGAATGACAAACATAGTTGCCCAAAATAGAAATAATGTACTGAATTATTTATTCTTACAAAACAGACAACGCCCTTTTCTTACTGTCCCTTTATCGCAAATATACATGTGCCTATGAAGGACCATGCCAATTAAATATCCAATAAAAGCCGCCACCAAAATTTCAGAAGTGATAAAATGTCGAAATAATTTGAAACTTCAACAAAAATTAATACCCTCTTTCGTAAAGATGGTAATGTATATATTCAGAAACTAAGGACTTAACATAAGGAGCTACATGTAAGGTATACATTTCACATTCCTAACATTTCTTAATATTTAACACATAAAGGAGATTGTGAATTTACTGAAATTTAATACAAATAAAAATAATGAAAATCAGAGTTACATAGGAAGTATAAGACCATCTATACTCTTTAAAAGTTAACGACAATATGGTGAACCTGAAATGCTTATTAAATACGCTGCACAGGGCTTACATAAACGTTGACACAATAGGTCAAGAAAAAACCAAAGCTGGCAAGAAATAACCTTTTAGATTACCATATCTTGTTGCAACTGGCAATATGATAAACCGTAGTGTACATGTAGAACTGTAAATCACATTAAGAAGGTCAAAACACATTAGGGAAGTTGCATGAATTCAAGAAACGCGAAAACGTTTCTAATTTAGCAATAATATGACTGTAGTTATAAGTTAAAAAGTCGAGAAATCGGCGTCAATCTCGATTCACACGTGTATGCCACAACCGGGGCGCTCCTTTTAATCGAGTTTGTTATAAATTGAAACGTTCGTTTATGCAAATAAAACGCATTGTGCATATGTATGTATACAACTTTATTATTAAGCGAACAAAAAATGTGCAACCCTAGTTGTGTGCCACGGAATCATCATCGCCGTGCATATCCCCGATGGTGCACCCAACACCCAAGTAAGTCCAACATTTATCAACCATAGTTTACCGACTTCCGGTCAGTCGACCTAAGTGAGAGGACGTGCTTTTAACTAGCTCCCTGCACCGAGAAACCTACACCTGGATTGCCCGCCACCTCCAGAACCTCGACGGCTAGCCGGCATCCCCTTTCTGGGGCCATTCCACCATCGAAACTTCAATAGCGGATAAATCCTAAACGGTAAAAGCTATAGGAAATCTGTGGACATCTGCTAAAAGCTGCGGACACAGGCTTCTATCCG
>JAQFYZ010002024.1:0-19194 GCA_034695085.1 Cylindroiulus punctatus
GCATGCTAATCCTAACCAGGTTAGGCGAGGCTGTCAACACCGTTTCAGGTGTGGTCGTTTCAAGCCTCCGTAGAAAAGTAACGCAACGGAGGCGCAACGGATAGGTGTGAACGAAGCATCAGCCCCCATATGCTATATCCGAAGAATCAAATATTTTAAAATTAGCTTCCGAGATCGATTTTAAGTTCAAAGGTTCATTCACATATTATGAGATACATGTAGTTGTGGACCTCTTGGTAATGAAAGGATCAGAGCATTCAAGAGCCAAAGTCACTCGCCTCAGTTACAATCATTTGCAAGTCAGAAAAAGAGTGGCGCGTGCATCAGACTATCATTGAGTCAGCACATAATGTTGCATCTTGTACTGTTATTTGGCGGGAAATTGAGCAAAAAGTCAAGTGATTGGGGTCAATGAAACAAAATTATTTGACGAAAGGAAGAGATGAAAAAACGTGACCAGAAGACATTGATTTGGAAGAGGTAAAAGCATGAATGGAACTGCTCCGAAGAAATAAATTTCATCCAGATTTTGACCGGTGGTGTTTCTGTCGCATGCAGGAATTATCAAAAAGCAAGGGTAAATCTACCTTAATATTAAAATTCCCTAGATACTACGTTCAAAGTACAGCGCAATTCACTCGTGACACGTACAACTTGTTGTATTTTGCATTTTCGACCACTCAAATTTAAAAAACAAAAACTAAATGAATGCAATGTACATGTACGGGTGCACGTGAGTAACAGACCCGACCTAGTTTATCCCATATGGAAAAGTAATGCATTTAAAAATATATGTAGATTGAGACATAAATGTATTTTTGTATCTTTTTCTGAAAAATACATTTTGCGATACATTTTACAATTTGCAATGTATTTCAAAATGCATTTGAAATACATTTCTTTTGCATGTGGGTATAATTATGCGATAAGTTTTTATGGTGCCAAATTAATTTTTCGTTTTAGAAAAAGTCGTTCTCCAGATTATGTCTATTTTTAAGGTTATATGGCACCTGTACTATATCTCTGCGTATAAAAATAGTAGCAGATTTATCTCACCTTTAGCGATGATATGCGATGATGCAGGTGCTTCTGTTGACAAAATATTGCTTTCAGTCCAAATTGAATTCTCGCGATGCACTCACTCTGCTCTGTCTTTCTGTCTTTGCAACACGCTCACTTATTATGGTTTTCTGCGACCTCTTCCGTTTTTATAGGCGTCCAGAGATGCAGGAATTTCAAGTAAGATAGCGAAGGTCTTGCATCAGCACGTCCAGGATCGGATGCATAATAGGTCGAGGTGCATGATTGGTGCAACCGGGAGGCAGTTGTTATTCGAGCGAAGCGATTGGTGAAACCTCTTTTTAAGTCGTTGCAGAAACCGATATCAGATAGCTGGGAAAAGAGACACACACCACCAGTGGAATCAGTGGGGGGAAAATTCGGATTATTTCGTTCAAATAAAACGCACCTTGGGCAAACAGCAATCTCTTGGTCGTCTGGACAGAAAATGGAAACCGACAAAAGAAAACTCTCCTTTTTGCGACCTGTCTTATCGCCAGTATCCCTAGAATGATCTAAAATTGGGTCGGCACTGTATGCTGCTGAATTTCAATAGCTCAGACAGAAGCTTCTCGAGCGATATCGTACTTCGCACAGTCGTGTTTTCACGGTTAAAGTTCATTCCACTGATGATCATTTCATTAATAACAGCCGAGATGCCTTCAGAGAGTGCCTGCTATAAAATTGGAGAAAACGAAAAAAATGACATCCAAATACTACCAGTAGTAATGTAGTAGATTGTAGCTGCCATTCATCAATTACCTCTATCAATGAAGCCACTTAGCAACGTATAAAAACGAGAGATTTACTGGTACATGCCATCACATTTATTTGATAATTGATTAAGTCGAATTGAGCTGTTTAGCATGCATTAACACCATATAATTGGAAGCTATGCATTGAAATAGATAGTAATTATTTCCCCTCATGATGATCATGATCAGCACATCATGATCATCACCAGCATCTCGGTTTTGCATGGTATGCATATTACAACAAAATGGGTTTTTTGAAGAAGGTCCAATGAATCAAACTTTGATGTTAGTTTAGTTCATATGGCAATAGCCCTTAGACGATAGCGGTCAGACTTTGTTTTTGAATTGTAAAATAAACACGTGAATGAATTGTTTCCAAACACAATGGCTATTTTATTTTCAAATTTTATATTTTTCTCCTCAAATAACTGTCGGTTGCAACATATTCGACATGAGATCAACGACCTAACATCAGAGATGAGCGCTGAAGTCACGTGTAATCTTACTCACAAGTAAGGACCTTTATGAATGACACTCGTTGTTACCACTGCTAATAGACAAGTTATTTTGAAGGTGTTATCTTGTTGACTAATGTCTGGTTGGTGAATAACCTAGTTTGTGTGATATACGCTCGTATTTCCCACTTTGTACTTCTTTCTGGAAAGTTTAAAAGTTTAAGATTGTGGATAATGAAGTCACTTGATAGATGTAAGCTTATCATGACAGAAAATAGGAACTTTACCTTTGACGCCTAAGCCTTTCATTCCAGTGTCTTCAAACGATATCTCATACTCTTTTTATCGCTAGTTTTTTTTAAATTTCCAAATATTTGATTTATAAAAATATACATGTATATAAAAAGTGTATCTTTATATCTTTTTTTGTTCACAGACGGTCGTGACTCCTTCCCCAAACCCAGCTAACCTATTCCAGACACAAAAAACACATGAATATTCACAAAATATTGAAAAGATTATTTTCTCCAATGAATAGCTCCAAGTAATTTACATTCTGTGCCATGCTTTGCCACATGGTTTAGCAAATTGAGAAGTTTTTGCTTTATAATTCTAGTTATCTCGATATCATTCAGTGTCTGGAGAAAACCGATAATCTGATAGCTTATTCAAACCTCCTCCAAATTGATTTGACAATTTAAATTAGAGACAATGGCATTAAGGAAACACGTTTATTTGACCTGAAAAACTGACGCAACATCCCGCAACTATAATACCTGGATATCGTATGAAGTGATGGGTGATAATAATGAATGCTACATGTAATCGAATACATACATGTAATAACAAAAAAGTTGTTTGCCTTGCATGTTGTCCGCATATCAAGGACTTTAAAAAACACACGTAGAATGTCATGATTATTTCGGATTTTCTCGAAAAATTAGTCCTAACTTAGTAATTAAACTTCACCATGAAACTTGCTACAAATTTCCGGTTTAAATCAGGGGCATTATCAAAATAACAATGATGTGGAATCGAAACCTTGATAAAAGCTTAGCACATGCAGCGTTACACTGATTATGTAGATTACACTCATCACAGATACAGAAAACTATACAATGCACTTATGCATGTTCCAAAATAAATAAATATACATTGTATTTTCGCAAATACAGGTTAATAATCCAAAAGAAATAAAAACTGGGACGCAATATTGTATCGCTTACAAATTTCTCATCTAGAATTTCGCAAAGCCAACATCCTCGTTCAGTTTACGACACCTACACATGTCTAAAACATGTATCAAATTTAAATTTCCGAGTTTGTTGACGTTAAGAAATGAAGATTGGTTAATATTGCATGTCCCCATATTAAATTATCGCGTCGTGATCACCCCATGCAACCCTGAAAAATTCAACAACATCTTATACTCTCATAACCCCAGTCTCTCATAGAGTACGACAGAGTAATACGAGTTTTGGGGGCAAACGAAAGGTAATTAGGGTGTGACGTTTGTTATCTAATTGAACTGGCGCTGATTGGTTTTACTTTAGGTTCAATGTGATCGCTGTTTTCGAGTTTATGCAATTAAAAAATTATCTCGTATTCGGTGCATTCAGATCGTAATTCAATATTAGATGAATGTTTAGCTGCAGAATGGACTGCACTGGTATCTCACGTGCAACTGTCAGCGACTCGGAGCTACATGTATATATGAGATGTGAATGCATGAATTAAAAAAACAAATTGCTACAACTAATGACAAGTCGGTCCTGCAAAACACGAGGATGTTTGTTGAGCGTTTCTAAAAAAATCGAGAAGTGTAAATTTATTGCGTAAGTGATAATAAATGTTGATGAATGAAAAATTATTATAAGAGTTTTGCGATTTTTTTTTATGATTTTTGTACATTGGTTTGTCAAGAAAATGCCAGCGAACAACATTTGCATTCCACGCACGAATTAGCTTGTGAAAAGTTACGTTGATTATGGGACCTGACTAAACAAATACATGTAATGGAGTGATTTGCAAAGCGCAATAAGTTAAATAATAAAATTTCTTCCACTCGGCCATTTTACGGAAAGTACAATTGTAGTTGGAAGTTGATGGCGTCAGATAAGAAATACAATTAATGTAATAAATTCAATTGAATTAAGAACAAATTACACGGGTTGTGCTACTAATTAAAGAACAAGGCCATAACAAATCCTGCCAAATTCCAGCGTATTTCCGTATTTCATTGACAAAACGAACAGATCTTGTAAGAATAAATAATAACTGTTGCAAACAGTATAGGGAACGTTCAAGTATTGTCATCATCTCTAAAGTGAAAAGATGTGGAGGTGGGAAAGTTGGCCAAACAATGATGTCATCATTGCCATCATATATGTTATATAGTTTTACAAACAAAAATTTCGCCTATTCGTCTCGACGTTTCTCTTGTGAATGTATGTTAACAGCTAACATTTAGATATAATTCTTTCTCAATTCTAATTTTTTTTGGTCGGTGATTACTGTATGTCATGGCTAGGGGGAAGGGGTTATATCACTTTACAGTACCGGAACTACTGCAGCGTATATATATACACTACAAAAAGAAAACGAAAGCAACAATGACATTGCAGAAAATAATGATCAAACACCGATCTCCATGTACATTATGTATTAAAGTGACAGGCATCTCAAATTGCAGTTTTGGATGGGTCCACTAGAGTACTTCAATGGTCGTAGGATGTATCAATTGTGCCACCACTTCAGAGCGGCTTGCAATGGATATATTCAATAATGAGCTTAATTGAAAATAAAATCGTATTACAAAGTAATAAATTCTGCACGTGGTTAACTTATATTTTGGTGAGATGAAAACAGTTGAATTCGGTATCAACGAATAGACTGGAAATTCAACACCCAGATCGCCATCACTAAGGCTCTTAGAACTTTGGTATTTATGACCTGTTGTAGGCCTACCATTTTGGATACAGTTTGGGGCATATAGTATGTCTGAGCCTCTCGAAAATATTTATATCACAACAGCTATGTAAAATTTGCCTTCACTTAGGGATTATATGTCGTCAGAATTAAAATTAGTCAAAATGCATTTGAGACATTAAATTATGAATTAGAAAGTTACGGCTGTTATGTTAATTTTATGCGCGCATGCAACCTTGTATTGCACGAATGCATGACAGGAAAGCTGGATGCAAAGCTTTATTACTGCATGCTTTCCCATCATATAGAATAATAAAACGCATGTTCTGTTTGCGTTATTGCCCAAAATCCAACTACATGTATGCACCGCTAAGGTACACTACAGTATGTCAAAGTTAATATGATTGCATCCTGCATGAGATCCAACATGTCATTTCATTCAATTCAAAGCCACATACGCACAAACACTCACATTACACAAATATGAGAATTACATGCAACAAGAACGCGACGTGCAATGTTACTTTTAAGGCTGCTGATCTATAATACATGTAATAAAATATACATGTTAAAAATACATGTAAAAAATATACATGTATCCAACGATACCTTTCCTGGAAGATGATTGCAATTGAAACTTGGAATGGCTAATTTGACCTTCGTGTTTGAATTAGCACTCGAGGGGGTTACGAAATACTGGTCGTCATTTTGCAATGTTGCACGCAAAAACACCGAAAAATACTGCGTCAATGATTTTGCAAATGATGATAGGAGGGAAATTATTGTTGCATACTAAGTACATGTGCATGTATGTTTATTCCTACATGTATCAATTACTATGTCAACATTTAGAATCAGAGAGCTATAGTACCGACCTAGCTGGGCACACATAGGAATCACTAAACTGTATTTGAAAAATATCAAAAATACATCAGTTATTTGAACTACCAATATAAACGTTACCTACTAACCACCTTTCTTCATTTTAGCGTCCATAGAAATAGTGATTCAGCCTCAGGAAGAACTGTACACATCAAATTTTCCACTTGAATTTTTGCGCGTAATTGGAACAGACCAGCTTTCCCTGGTTAGGATTTCACTTCAATTCCTAACTGCCTCTAGGCTCAAGTAGAAATCGAAGCCCATGACACGTGCATTGGCGTAGAACCTTGACCCGTAGCCTTGAATGGCTCGAAGTAGCTAATGTCATAATACTAGTTTACATTTATTATGTTAACAAGGTAAGAACAACTGTTTACCCGCCTAAAAGCCTCAGTAAAAGCGCCTAATATCCAATAAAGATAATTCAAGTTGTCACCATATCAGAATTAAAATGGAGAACCTGCAGTTTTATCTCTAGTTTCTTAGCAGCGTAATTATGATTACCTGTATGCCATTACATGATTACAGCAGCAATAGTTATATAATGAATGACGAGGGTTTTATATAATCCGTCTTGCATATTTCATTGATGAATGACACGTTCATGTTTTGGAGTTTTTGTATTTGTAATCCTAGCAAAGTACGTCTTTTTACGGCCTTGTGCATTTCCCATGCTAGTTTTTATGACTAGATAACAAGACACGAATTAAATTTTTTGTCCCTACTCATACATTTCAAGATTCTGTATTTGACAAGAACATTATAATTTGCTAATGTCCTAGAGACGTACACGTGCATGCTAAGACTGCGGGGTCCTATTCAAAGAAAATTTCAATTAGTTTTTCTCTCCTAAGGTTTCTACCATATTTCTCACACATAAATATTGGCACAAAAGGTTTGTTACGATCATCTGCATTTCTTAAAAGCAATAAACCATGCCATTGCAATTTGAGCTCCAGCCAGTTAGCTACTGCATTGCGTCCATTTTACTTCGCCGTTCATCCAGATTTGTTTGGTCAGCATCCTAAAGAACGGGTAACCAAAATGATTTTCATCTAAAGTTTGTCTTATGAGTACACGCAAACGTCCTACATCTCCTAACGGTACTTCTTACTTTCCCACCCACTGTGGACTAGATTGTTAATGAAAATTCGCTGAAGCAACTGACTGCATTTTTGGAGATGGTGCAACAGCAACGCCCCATCCAGCCCACAAAATTCACTTTTTACTTAAGACCACAAACAAAATCAGCAGAAAACATTATAACAGATATTAAAGGTACTGTATAGGTACATAAAGGACTTAAGATTTTCTGATTCCGTCAACTTCCCAAAACAAGTCACATTTTTATCCCAAATCAAAATTATCAATTCTGTAGTTTCAGACAACCCTCTTCACGCCATTGATATCACCCTAATTAGTCGCGACTTACATACAACTGTGCACCACATACTAAGTTCGTGTAATTTATCAACGTCCTACCTGGATAACATACCTAAGCCAAAATCATCGAGATTCACCAATAAACAGTCAATTCAATGGAATGAGGCGTTTTACAGTACTGCACGCAAATCCAGGATTAATGTAGATGATGCTGATGAGGAATTGGCACGTAAACCCATTGAATCGCTTCGGTAAGACTTTTGTATGGAAAAAGAATTAGCGAAACAACAGACAGTAAATCGGGGTATCTTAACCTAGATCGTGGTTACGGAAAAACGCTAACGAAGTGCGGAAAAGATTGGAAGCAACACGAAAGATTCGCCTAGAAACTGAAAAGTTACGAGAAGAACTGTGTATGAAGCTCGAACTTACGGATGTCCTCTGGAGCTGCGGTTGGGGAATTGCCCATTTCAAAGGCTGCCTCCAGAGTTTAGATGCACTTTGGCAGCATCATCCTGATGTATTACAAAATCTCAAAGGTAGGCCTATAGTTTGGTTCTTGAATCCAGAGTCTGGTAACCCAAAACCTTTTAGTTTTGCCGAAGTGTATTTTGATCTTGCGTCTCTTGGCGACACTTCGGTCTGTGAAAGAAAAACAAGATTAGAAACTAATCTTGACAAAGAGTTCATGAAAGAAAACGATTTTTACAGAGATTTCCATCTAATTACCAGAATGCTGCGTGATGATCTTCGTTTTGTTTGTTTTTAGGTCGGACGGTGGTGTTTGGTAGTTTGACCAGCGTCAGCTTGGATGGTCATATTATCTTGAGCAGCGGTGATGTACGAAATAGCTGGTTAGATCTCATTAAAAGGGTACAAGATCAAGATTTAACGTTGCAACGAATTCCTGCAGTGGAAAAGACAGTTTCTAGAGTTTTGCACGATATTAAAGGTTTGCATTTCATTGGACTTCGACAGAAAGCCACTTACATTTGTCAGGTTTTGACTCTTGTCAATTTTGTGTCACAGTGGTGCATAGAAAATTTCAACCAGCTGTCGCAGCTCAGAGTTACGAGACGCAGCTACGAACCTTATCAGCCAGAATAGCAGACTTTTGGGTCAAAAACGGTTATCCAGTTTCTTGGATGGAATCTTTGGAACATTTTCAGCTAGTCGTAGAATGGTGAGTCATACATTGCAATGAGAACGTCACATTTCAGTCCTGGGCATAAATTATGAGCACATTTCAGCGATGCTGGGCCACTAATGTTGTCACCAACTGGACAGTTCATTGTACCAGCATCGTGTCCAGCCTTTCTGATGATCAATTTTATCACAGAAAATCTCAGTGAAGCTAACCAAAGACTTGAAGCTTACAAACTGTACGTTCAAATTAACCGTAGCACTCTATAGATAATTTCAATTTCAACATGCTAGGTTTTTCCCTTTCAGAAACAAACATAAGGAAGAAGACTTTTACCGTCGCTGTGTAGTCGAATTGGGTTTATCGGATTTGCAAAAAGATGATAATGTCACTCCTGACCGCATGATTATGTGCTGTGAACGCCTGCTACAACACAAAGATATGCTAGTTTCCCATTTAGAAGGTGCCAGAATAAATATTACTCATTTTTATTCTGTATTGCAAGATGGAGAAATGTGCCTGCCATGGAATTGGGATTATTAGTAGCACTGTTAGGGCAATCACTGATAGCGAGATAGATTTAGGAGAAATAAAGTAACTTTAATTCAAGAGCTCTAATACTTTTCACGAGATAATGTCTCAACTGGCAATGAGTAATAAAATATTTGGGTTTTCCATAACAATGACTAGATAAAGAAAAAGAAAATGTCATCCATGGAGGATCATTTGACTTGTATTATAACGTTATGGAATATATCACAGTAACAGAAACAGTCCACTTATTTTCCTAAAAAATAGGAAAGGTCGAGTATTTCCTGTTACATTCGAACTAGCAGCTGATAACGTGGGTTTTGAAATCCAAGTCAACTGAGCCAAAAATATGGGAACTAACAAAAAAAAACTGCAAAAGTGGCTGTCACCAATATTGCTTAGGTAGCCACATCTTTACAGCCTCCACAATAAATATATTGGGGACAGTTATTAATCTTTCAAGTTTACTGAATATAAAATTGTGTGCACAATGTGTTAAACACCTGATTTTGCGATTCACCAATGGATGGGATTTAGAAGACAGGTATAGAAACGAAATGCTTAAATGCAGTTTTATCAACAATGCTTCTGCTGATGTCACTGTAACCAAGAATGCATCTGAAGAATGCATCTGAGCACCATGTGAAAACATTACAAGCAAGGAAGCAAAGATTCCATGCAAAATTTTGATATCATTTACAGTTGGCTCGTAATGAATAAGACTTCAAACTCAAAGTAGGTCAGCTTTAGATATTCCTAGTGGTTCCCAGATACTCTTCGTACACTTGCAAACTCGTAACAAGAAAATATGTCCAGATGTACTTATTATAAAATAGGGCTACCGTCAATGTGCCTGATAATCTAGGCAAAGGTCCCTCTCCCAAATAATACTTAAGCTAACTTTGGCATCAGTCATGCTCCAACTGCAAATGGGACAAGAGTTTGCTGATTGCTTCAGCTAGTTTTTGGGAACTAGCACAGAGTACTCTTCTAGACATCATATTAAACGGCCCACCTGCAAAATTAAGTAACAATTTGCAAACGTACAACACATCAAATTTGTTTTTAACTTGCAGAATCTCTTGAAATGCACTGATATCACACCTTCAGTATCCAGCACAACTCCACCAGCTTCACGAACGATTAATTCCCCAGCGGCCATATCCCAGCAATGAATTCCAAATTCAAAATAAGCGTCAGATCCACCACTGGCCACCTGGCACATATTCAAAGCGGCAGAGCCCATTGCTCGCATCCTATGGATAAGGGCACGAATATTTCTTTCATATTCCTCATATCAAACAAAGCACACTTTTTTGATAATCATACTATGACATTTTAAATTGTTTCTGCTGCCAAAGCGTTGTCAGACTAACATGCGCAATTATAAGCTAAGTTTTCTAGTAGAACTGACTTGTACAACTTACCCATGACAAATTGGAATAAGTGCGGTTAAATTGGCATATAAACTTTTCACTCTGAATTCATCACGTGCACTTCCGAGCTCAAACATCAATAATGCCTTGGTTAGATCTGAAAATAAATATAACTGTAGACTTCACAGCTCTTAAACAGCATCCCTTTAGTGTTGCAGCTTAGAGAGTCGAGTCAAGTAAAAATAATTATCACCTTCTTGATGTGAGACCTCCAGCTTCACATCATTGCAAAAAGACCCATGCCCTTTTTGGGCAGTGTACATCTGATCGAGCATTGCGTTGTAAATGATGCCAATAACTATCTGCAGTACTCAAGTGGAAATAAGCACCCGAGGTTAAAAAAGCAGGAAATTTCAGACAAGTAATTTTCAGTAGAAGGAAAAACTTGCCTCCTTCTTGACTGCAAGACCAATTGAAACTGCAACATAAGGAAACCTGCAATGGAGACAATTTCATGCAGCTGCATGAAACTGGAGTAATAATGGAGCTTCATTGTATACTACCCACCCATGGACAAAATTCATGGTTCCATCAACAGGGTCAATGATCCACGTTGGAGAATCAGTAAGTTCACACTTTACTCCAGCAGCTGTAGATTCTTCTCCAATAAATCTAATGAACAGTTACAAGATTATAGTAAACCTGCCCCAGCTTGAAGAGTGTCTTTAGCAGGCGAGTGGAGCAAACCTGTGGTCAGGAAATTTTTCTTTAAAGCCAGAAAAAAGCATGTTTTCTACTTCGCGGTCAGTTTCTGTCACCAAATCAACCTGGCTAGATTTCATGTTGATGTTCTTTTTCTGATTCCATGCAGTTTTGATTATCTATTAGTCAATAATGCAAAAAATTCATGTAATTTAAAAAAAGCTCTTGTGATATAAATAGGCATACAGCTTCAAACAGGTAGAAGATTACACAACTCAACACGAAGAATGGAGTACATTTAGTTCTATTATACCCAAAACAAGCCACAACATTTACCTAGTTACTGAGTCTGAGGTTATGACACATAATTATAATCATGCACACATTGTCAATTTTTGGTATATGCAGATATCTGCATACATCTATCATATGACATAAAAAGTTTCTAATTGGAGTGCCTCCTCGAGTTGTGCACATGCAAGTCAAAGAGGAGGCGCTGGTCATGCAAATACTGTATATCTCCAACCATGCCTCATGATGCCTGACAGGGGATCGGTACAGGCATGATCATGGTACAGGTAATGAAATAATCAAATGAATTTACCTCTCCCGCCTTTCTTGTTAATGTAACTGCTGTTAGAAAACATGCCTCGAGATTTAAATCAGCCATCCTTCTGAAGATCTGATCATAGAATTTTTTTGACAACACTCGAGAATCGAGATCGACAAATTATCTACCAAAATGGAAAGTCGCCAAGGTCACAAGTCAGTGCAACGTCTATTCGCTGAAGCGCTACAGTCATCAACGCGCTTTATTCAAAATTCAGACATGGATATACAGTATGCGGACACGTGCGCAGTGGCGGTCCAAATGGCCCCACAAAAGTGGACATTCAAACAATATTATTATGACATCATTTTTTCCGGAATTTCGAACATCCCTCAATGTCAGCATTTGTCCTTATTTCCAGACACCCCCTCCAGAAATGACAAATATATATTTTAGCCCGAGGGAGTAATGAAGCTATCGATATGTACATGTCCATACATGTATGTATGTAAAAAACAGCGTAGGCGACATTTGTTTTTACCAAATTGGATCAAAACTGTTGGATTTTGACCCATAATATACATGTATTGTCAAGGATGCCTCATCTTTCGGTTAACCTATCTCCCTCAGGACCCTCACTTGGTTCCTCTCACTTAAAAAAGTTTCACAATATAGGTTCATTTTTGATGTTTAAAAATTATCGCGCAACCATTCCTAAAAGTTCTCAACCAAACACCCACCTGAGGGAATTTTTAATTGACCCTCGCTAATTAATTAATCTATTATTGAATAATTGTATGCTTTGATTTTTAAAATTTAATTGTGGACGAAAGACACGTATAATTAATTGTCACACCATCCATTGCCAAAAATACGTCCGAACAACATCAACACACTCTTTGATCGAGCATGAATAGGTAACCAGATTTTGTCGGGATACACTCATGTGGTTTGTAACTTAATTACTTCCTGTAAATTTGCAATCCAAGCCAAAAGTATAATAAATTGAGACGATTCTCTAAACGAGTGCTTATTTTAATTACTAACATATAGTGACGTTGGTAAAGTTCGACACAAAGAAAGTCTTTCTCAAGATATAATTTGGAAACGATCGAGTGCTAGTGACTAGTGAGCAACTGATGCAGTCAAAGTTCTCCAAATAAGCAGGTAAGCAGAATCACAACTGGTTTACAACTTTTTTTTCCATACATTTGTGTATGTGACAAGCTTTTCAATAATCAGCAAATCGATAATAACCCGACAAACTGGCAAAAACTGATTGTAAACTGATGATTGCCGAAAATGGATACGTTTTGGCAACTTAATAGGATTGGATTTTTTCATGGAAATTTGTTTGCATATATATAGTTCTGACAAAGTTGCTTATTGATATCGAATTCAATCACCTACCCTGGGACTAAGTAAAATGTTTTCTACGTGTGGTGTAGAATGGTTGCAATGTTAATGTTTTTAGTTTATTTTATTTTATTAGTGTTGTAACAAAACTAGAAGCAAACTTGTTTTGTTTGTAGAAAAGGAAATACATTAAGGGGTACTGGCATTGCCGTAAATTTATGGTACAGTACATGATGCACCTTTACATGTACATTACTTTATATGGAATCCAAACCGTAATTGAAAGTAATTTGGGTTATTGCCATATTTAATAATGGATCCCAAAATAAACGATAACAGTGTCCTGGTGGATCCACTTTACATGTATCATCTAATACATACAGGATAAAGAAATTGTTCTGTCAAGGCCATTGCGAGTATTGACGTTATCATTAGCTTCATTTTTAATTAAAGAATTGGGCACTAAGGACTTGACCCCATTTTGGCAGAATACAAGTTTTGAAATTAGGGTTATTTAGTGTTAATATAACACAAAATAATTTTAGAAAACTGTTAGTTTTAAGGAACAAATTTTTCAAAAAAAAAAGATAGAACTAACATTTTGCATTTCACATACAGTATTTGGTTCACAGGGAGTGCTAGCAGTCGGTGCTGTAATCGCTGAAATCTAAAAAGGCATCTACAATATGAGCCTCAATATCACCACTGTTTTTATGTACCAAATACATGTACATAAAAAACCTTACGAATTCCACCTTTTTCCAAAAGTTGATTTTTTCAGCTCTAACAGTTTTTCGAAAATAAATGTTTGTAATAAGGGTAGGACTTCGACCATATTTTAAAAAAATTCTTCAGCTGTTTGAAAATTTTTCGTCAATGCACGAAATGTAAGGAAAATGCATTAGAATCGACAATGACTGGTCTCAGTTGTCAATCAAAATTCACCATTGCAATGGAGGCAAACTTTAGCTGGCCTATGGTGAGCTTGCCAATCCTGATTGTTGGTGAGACGAGAAGAGCTAATTATTTGAGATATAGAAAAGCGAATCGAAACCCGAGAAATCCGGATTTCGAAAAAGAAAGTTGGGAAAGCGATTACTGGGCAATTTAATACCAAAAAAACTACTTAGTCACTGAAAATACAATTTGTGGAGTCATATTCAAGGAACTGCGTGTTAGCGACAACCAATCTGAACTCCCCATCAGCATGCTAAATTTCGGACTATGTTACCAGTATCATTTAAATATATGTACTGTACGTAGTCTGAAATAACTAATGTTATCTGCAGTTATGTGCGCTGGGAATGAACGACAAATAATTGAAAGGAAATTCACGAGAAATTCAAGATAAACTTGCAGAATCACTTCTGAACCACAGTGTGAATCATGGCAGTTAAGTATTTATCAAAGTTTCCATTTCAAATAGATTAGATTATATGGAATGTTGCTAAATTCTCCACGAGACCGAGGCTGTGGAAGCTCTTCCATATTATTTTTGCATGCAGTGGTTAAGAAACGCAAGTTTGAATGTCCCTTACCCTTGTGCATACACTTACATGGTAACTAGTGTAGCCACTTAGTGTAGATAACTAAAAAATAATAAATTCCAAACAGCTAGGGCATGATCTTGCTTGCTTGCTTAGATTTAAACAAAATGATTTTATTTGCATTCATTTGTTGAAATAATGCTCCAAGCATTATATTGATTTTCTTGGAAACGTTTGAAATTTTTCTTTGTTTTCATTATAATCAACAAGATTGTAAAGGTATGCAACTCCGATTTTGATTGACGCAGGACCCTTACGGCAAACGCCGTTTATGTCAAAATACTATCTTTTATCAAACATGTCGTTTGTTTCCCCACTTTAGACTGAGTTAGATCTAACTATTCATCTTATCTAGTTTCATCAGCTTACCTTGAGTTAGTGTCATTTAATGTTGGATTCCTACATGTATTTATGCTTGGACAATTTTTAAATCCATACTTGGAAATATAGGTATCATTGACTATTGTTGCTGTTCCATTGATGAATTCATCGATTATGGAATAAAATATTTTTAGTACGTTTCTATTAGAAGTTGGTATCCCAACTAACTATGTTATATTTCCAGTAAAACAATCAATCCAAACATTTCTTAATGTACGGTATAGCGTTTTGCAATTTCTTCCTTATCCAACTTACAATTCTGCTTTTGTGGCCTCGCGATCATGTAATTCTTATTTCATCTTCTAATTAAACTATTTTTGGGCTACCTTTTTTAATCAATTACCTGATAATTCCCTGACCCTCCCCCCAGATTTTAATACCCTCGCATTTCTCTGCAGGTAGTGCGATCACCCTGTACTGGTAGATACACATACACCGCTGATTAAATTACACGAAGTTTCGTGCAACAGGTACCTTGAGTATTAACACAAGTTCAGCATGCAGCTCGACAACCTCATTTCAGACAAAAGTCTTATTGATAAGGATTTTCCATTCCATAGATACCAATGAATCGTAATAAGGAACCGGAAGACTACTTAGAACTTTCCGATAACAATGCAGTCAAAGACCTACAAGAAACCCAAGGCGAAATCGAAGATGAGGCCGCCAAGAACAAGCTCTTGGTGAAAAATGTCTGGAAAGAATGCATTTTGATCAGCTTTAGCTTCCTATTTCTGCACATGGGAGACCATCCCATGAGTGCGTTGCAGAGCTCTGTAAACAACGACCAAGGGTTGGGCACTGCATCCCTGGCCACCAAGTACGTCTTCATGGTCTTTGGAAACCTTCTCTTCAACAATGCCATTGTGGACCGACTCGGTTGCAAGTGGACTTTGTCCATCGGCATGCTCATGGACTGCAGCTACGTAGCAGCCAACTTCTATCCACAATGGTACACCCTGATACCGGCAGGCATCCTCAGTGGCCTCGGAGGAAGTGCCATGTGGACTGCCCAAGGGACCTACTTGACCAGGCTCTGTGATCGCTACGTAGCGGTGCAGTATGCTGGCCAACTGCAGACTGCCAAACTGGCCAAATTAAAAGCTTGGGTTTTCGGCCTTTTCAACATTTTCTACTTCGGCAGTACTGGGTTTGGGAATCTGGCATCATCCCTCATTTTGCAGAAAATACGCGGCAATGAGTCCATCGTTGATCTCAGTATCTGCGGAGCGGAATACTGCAACGAAATCTTGAACTCGACTGTGAGTGCCAGTGAATTCTTGAAAGTTTTTCAAGGAAAAAAACAACAATGCAATTCTCTTTACAGCGTGAAGAAGCCGACCCAGCTCATATTTACGGTTTCGTTACATTCTGCTTAACGTCAGGCATAATTGGAGTAGTCATCCTCACCCTTTTTGTGGATCAGTTAGCGATGTTGGGTATATCGGAAACGCGTGCTGGAAACCGATCCATATTTTATTTACTCGGTGCCACTGTAAGGCAATGGGCGAACCCATATCAATTGCTGTTGATACCGCTGGGCCTGTACACAGGCATGGACGGTCCGTTCTGGATCAGGTACATGTACAGTATATCATTTAGGGGTCGTGCATAGACGACGTCCAAGGTTGGATGGAGTTAGGGGCACAAATGTGATTCTTACACTAAAAAAATATATGTACAGTCAAACCTCGTTATAACGAATTACTGTTATAACTAACAGTATTTCCAATCCCTGTCACAGCCTATACAGAAATAATGTTAATTTGTACAGTTATAACGAATTGGATAAAACGAATTATCGGTTATAACGAACATATTTTCGAGGTCCCATGCACTAACGTTACAGAACATCGCTTGAAAAACACTGGCTAAACCCATTTATCAGCTTACAGAAGGTGCTTTCAAGATGTCATCGATCTGATGACAGACTTCCCGTCGCGAGACAGTCCCATTTGCACATGTATTTGAACAATCGTCAAAAAACCTATTACAGTGTAGTTCAAATAACTTTTACTTGTAGGTGAGCAGGGTAGTAAGTGTCTGAATGAAATTTCGACTTCCTTCTCATTCAGACTTTTGACACTTTTGGACACTTATGACAAATATCGCGAAGGAAATAATAAACGATCTTCAATAACATTATTTCAAATAAATCACAACTGTGCCCTCAGAAAAGTTGTACAATACTGCACAAAGAATGTTATTGATACTATAAATACAATTTATTTTTAAAACTCATATTTTTTCTGCCTACTGGTATAACGAACTACGGTTAAAACGAACAAATTTTGGTGGTCCCATGCAATTCGTTATAACGATGTTCGACTGTAATTCATTTCGCTGCATGCCCATCGGCCAGGCAATCACTGCCAGCTTACGAGCCATTATGAGAAGCTCACCACTACGTGTATGTCAGCGTCCAAGCTGGTTATATTTCGAAGCACATCAGAATAATTAACAAAATGGGAGTGTTGAAATAAAGGAAACATTAACCGGCTGGATAATAGAATTTGCTGGATTTGGCTACACCCAAAATCTCCAAATTTGAATAGTTTCGACTCACTACATGGGGGGCCAAACATGAAATGGACGTAATTTATGCCCAGCCCCTAATAAATACTCCGCATCATAAATCCACATCGTAAAATAATTCGTACAATTTTTTGTTTTCAGTGAATATGCCCACGTAAGTTGAACAAAACTCAAATCGAATTCCTGTACCGATATCTGCATTCCGTCAGGTGATTTCGTATTATTTCTGTCAACAGGCATTCGTGACGTGTCCATTGGGCATCCACTACGTGGGCTACACAATGTTGCTGTATGGATTCACAATTCCAATATTCATCTTTCTGTTCAGTTTGTTCAACAAAAGGCACAATCGCTACGTCCCCCACTGCATATCACTGGTTGCTCACGTTGCAGTGCTTGTCACTCTTCTGAAATGGCATCCTGCAAAGGACGACATTGGAACAGTGTATGGCTTGTCAGTGATTTGGGGATTGGGTTCAGGCTGTTGGTACCCAATGTTGGCCGCCTTCTACAGCATCGCCTTCAGGGAGAATAAGGAGGCTGGCTTCTCCAATTTCCATCTGTGGTGCACATTGGGCAGTGCCCTTAGCTATGGCACCAGTCATTCGCTATGCGTGGACAAAAAGATCTATGTGATGCTGGGAATCTTGATTCTTGGAGTCATTTGCTACATCGCCATTGAAGTGCACATGTTCATTACCCGCAGACAAGACGGTGACTTAACCGTCTCAACATTCTTTGGAAAAAAACAACGAAGAATATCACCTGAACCGGAAGCTCAAGTACATGTATACGCAGTCACAAATGGAACCGGGTTAAGAGGTGAGTGGCCACCATTAGTTGTTTGGATAATGTTATCAACCATTTATTATTATCGGAGTTGCCCAGTCTCGAACGCTCCTATACTTACTGATGTACTGACTGTTACTGACAGCATGTACATGGCAGGGTTCATACTCAAGTTTACAAAGTCATCTCCCTGACTTTCCCTGACCAACCCAAGTAAATTTCCATGACTTTAAAATTGTGTAAGTATACAAGGTTTTTTAAACTTTTCACATGTACAATGTAAAATTACTCGAAAACTATATTAGATGGAATAGTCGCAATGTGACACCTTAAAGGACAGCCCATAAAATATTAGGACTGGTGAAAACAAAATTGAATTTGGCCTACCCAATCACTCGTCATGCTCCATTTTTTTTTCAAACATTTGCAAACTCTTTGCAACAAAAATGCAAAAAAGTGAACCGGTTTTTGCAAAAATGTTGCAAACAAGTGAATTGATATTTGTATTTTTTTGCAAACAAATGGAAAAAAGTAACCGATTTTGGAAAATGTTTGCAAAAAAAATGCAAAAATGTGAACCGATTTTTGCCAAACTTTTGCATAAAATGAAACCAATTTTCGCTAATTTTTTTGCAAAAAATGGTTTTCACTGCAGCGATCCCCCCTGACCACGAACCCCCTAGAGAAATGTTCTAGTTACGCCAAGAGGGGGAAAGCCAGTACATTTTTGGAAATCATCGGGATAAAAGAGGGGGTTAGGTGGTTATTGCAGAATAAGCTAAGATCTTTTTGCATAGCAATATTGTGGATTTCTCCAATAT